>JAHREE010149740.1:0-49727 GCA_033628505.1 Tringa tobata | reverse complement strand
CGGCGGTTGCCATGGGAGCCGGGCCGGCGGCTGCCCCGTCGCGGTGCCGTGGGGCCACCCACGCGCGCAGGTAGGGCGGGGCGGGGCGGGCTGCGTGGGCGGGGCCCGGCGCGAGCGCTGGGGGCGCTCCCGCCCGCCGTGGCCGCGCCCTGTCAGCGGGTCCCCGCGGTGCCGCCTCACGCCGGTCGCCGGCATTTTGGAGCTCGGCGCGGGGCTCGGCCTCGCGGCTCCTGACGAGACTGGATCCCGTCGACTCTGCTGCTCTGTTCCTCGGCTGTGCCGTAAGAAGCGCTGGTTATCCTGAGGTACGGCTTTTTGTGGTTAATGTTATCAACTGTCAGCATAATAAGTCTTTAATGAATTAAACGTTCTGTAAGATTATGTAGAGTAGGGAGATATCGTGTTGTATAGAGGCTGACTGAGTTCAGAGTGCTGTGGGAACTGCCAGCGAAAGATTTTCTTAGAATCAGATGTATTCTGTCTCTTTGTCTTTTTTTAAATATATATAATGCTAATAACCCTTTAGTCTTTGTACATGCTTACATAAAATTTAGCCAGCTCATGCTGTGGGTGTCTGTCATGTTTGGAAACCATCACAATTCTCGGTGTGAGCATCTGATTCAGTTTTTTATTAATCCTAAGGAAATCCAGACAGGTTCAAAACAGCATGTTTGTTGGTTTATGTACCTTTAAACAAATGTTAGATGGTCTGAACTACTGACATTCAGCTGACCTGGATCTCCTGCTCATAATAAGGGACTAGAAATAGATACCATTAATAGAAACGGACAGTATGTGTTGTGTTGTCAAATCACATTATGATTTTAACTTAAAACCCTTGAGTTCTAAATCTACCTTCTGATTTCTCAACTTCAAGAATACCTACTGTATTATCTCAGAACTTTCCAGCTACTGAAGTTCATACTTGTTCCCATTTTTCTGTTTTATTTTCTTCAGGCCCTAGTCCTGCAAAGACTTCTGTCTATGATCATCTCTATACCCTGGGTAAGAACTGTTCATTTCATTCTCTCACTAAGTATTAGCCATATCCTGATATGTTGTCCCCCCCAAAAAAGCTAGTTTTAAACATGTTTGCAGAACTGTGGAAGTTGTTGAAGTGAACTTTGCAGAAGACAGTTTCTGGAACTACTGCAAAATTTCTTTTTTCATTCCTGTTATATCTACTGTATCTAACTGCTTCTGGCTACTAAAGAATTTGTGAAGACAGAAAAACTCAGAAAATATAGAGAATAGTACTGGCTAATGACGCTCAGCTTGGTAAATGAATGCTATTAGTATCCGTAAGTTTCGATACTGACTTAAATTTTGAATTTTCCTTTTGCAGGACAAGTTCTAAAGAAGGAGCAGTACAGAAATAAATACCTCACCTTTTGCCCTTCCTTGTACACCATTTAACATATAGCAGGCATGTATAATTCCCAAAGCATGGAAAAGTACATCTAAACATAGTTAGTCAGCATGATTTGATATCTTTTTTAAATTTTTGTTGACAGCCGCAGATAATATATTATTTCAGAAAATAGATAATTGTTTAATTAATTTTGCTTTTCAGTTGTGATGTATTTTTACATCAAATATATATGTGAGATTCTGAAATAGAATGCAGCAATATGAAATGCAGAAGGCTTTTACTGTAAAATTGGACTTTCAAGTTGTGGTTTAAATGAGGAATTGGTGCTGACTCCACAAGTTTCTGTGGAGTGTTCCATTAGGGACAGATATTTTAAAAATAATTCCCCCAGTCCAATTCATTTAATACGGAACAAAGGCCAGACTGTCTGTCCTGGAGTGAAATGGAAGGCTGAGAAAACAGTAGTTGAGCAAGGCAGGAAGATAGATGAGCTGAATTTTTGAGCTTTTTCCAGACCTGTTTTCTGCCATTTTTGGATCCCCTCCTCTCGCACAAGAGCAGGTTTCATTGTGTTCATGCTTGCAGCTTCACATGTTTCATCCTGCCAAGGTTACTTCCTCAGAACAGGGAGTTATGCTGCTCGGCACAGCCAAGTCCTAACCTGTCTTGGTAAATGCAAACCATTTGCAGGACTGTGGTGTTCTCTCCCTTCAACAGGGAAACAGCAACTCCTTTGCAGCTTCTTATAAAAGTGTTGATTGCCCTTGTCCTCTCTATCTTTCATTCTTGACAAAGGAGCCTTCTCAGGTGGAGTCTCAGTTCTACACAGCACCTCTCTAATATGCAGGACAAAAATGCAGGACTTTACATGCCTCTTGCAGGTTGGCTTCCAGCATCAGAGGAAGAAGATTACAGTATTTTGGCTGGAGTCCTCTGCTTCAGGACTTCACTTTGTTCTTCATAACTTGGAGGGATATGAAGCCCATTGGAAAAGTGCTTTGTGCTACAGGGATCATAGCTGGGCTCCTAGCTTTCTTCTGGAAAGACACGTTTAGCCCAGGTAGGCTTACCCGGGGAGGGAGAAGTCATTCCAAACTGGAATATAAGTCACCTAAGAGAAGAGGTTGAATTTCCAAACTCTGACTGGTGGTCTCATTCTTGGCCATAGTCTTACCAGAGTTGGTGGCCCCAAAGCAATGCTTCATTTCCAGAAATAAAGAGAAGCTTTAAACATTTAAACACAAAATGGTTTAACAGCACTTTCAAGGGATCCTGCTGTCTCTGTGGAAAAAAGATGACATGTACTTTGCCACTGCCTTTCCTTTTTTCTGTTTTGATTGCAAACTTTTGGTGTCAAGAACCAGCTCTATAGATCTGCAGTGCCCAGCACAAGAGGGCTGACATGTCTCCAAACTAATGGCAAAGAATAAATGATATGCAGAAGGCAGGAGGCCCAGAGACTGGTTTAAGTTGTACAGCTTTTTGTAATGTAAAAACCAACTTCATCCTTGAAATATAATTGTCTAGGAACCCAGGAAAAAGGCACGTGACACAGCCAGCCTGCATAATCATATCATTATTCCCTAGGCATAATGTCCACAACAAACATGCAATAAACTGACACACCTCTTGGACAGTTGGGCCTGTGGTATGTTCCATGGCAACTCAACCATGCTGGTTGCACGCTTTTATCCATAGTCCAACTCCATGGAAGAATGCTGAGCTAGGAAGGAGAGATGGGAATGGTGAATCAGGTCTCAGATGTTTGGTTTCTAGCATGCCAGCTGCTGTCTGAGTGGGTCAGGCTGAGCCTCCTGCTCCATGACTGAAGTATGGACCTGAGCCTGTGGAGCTGGCTAAGCTGACTGCCATGTACTGGAGCTTGTTGAGCTGGCCAAGCTTTCCTGTGAGACAGGCCAAAACAGATCAGTATGGCTGGCTGCTTGACATCAGGTAACCGATAACTAACCTTTTTGCTGTAAGCAGCTGTCAGAACGGAAAAATAGCTCATTCTTCAAAGATTAGATGATTTTTTATTATTTTCAGTGTAGCAAGCATTGGAAGGTATTGCTAATCTCATGGCTTCTTCAGGTCAGTCCTGCCTCTTCCAGTTTTGGAGAAGCATCAAGACTTTTGAGCACTTAATACACACCTTTCTAGTTTAGAGCTCTGCCCGCGGTTAAGGGCAGCTCCTCTGCTGCTTCCTTCACTTCTCTATCTTTTATTCTTTTCCCATAAATAAGAGAGCTTGTCTGGTGTCCGTGTTCTCCTGACTGGAGCCAGTGCTGGGATTGGAGAGCAGATGGCATATCATTATGCCAGATTTGGTGCTGAAATTGTTTTGACTGCTAGGAGGGAAGCTGTGCTGCAGAAGGTAAGAACTTCCTTGTATGATGGAAAACATGAGAGATTTGGACTTTTACCAAAAAAACAACAAATGAATTGTCAGTGTGATAAATTTTCCTCCAGAACTGTTGTTGAGCAAAACCAGCTTAGTTACTTTCAAAATTCTTTCCACTTATGTAGAAAGATGGAACATTCCAGTGACATATTTTAAGCCTGATTTTCTGGCAGTGTCTGGTGCCGTTCTTCTCTGTAACTGATCTCCTGGATGGACTACTTTGTGTTGCCATACACCAGTGCCTGCTGCAATGTGCCTGGTTTTTCTTAAGAGAAGGCAGTAACACTCATACCGAGGAGGTGTAACCCAGAAGGGAGCTTGGCCTGTACAGGAAGATGGATATACACTGCCTGAACTTTTTGCTACCTGAGCATTTACATGAGCAAATGGTATGAAGCTGTGTCGGGGAATTTCAGATTGGACATTAGGAAAAGGTTCTTCACTGAGAGAGTGGTCAGTCACTGGGACAGGCTCCTCCAGGTGAAGCATCAAGCTTGTCAGAGTTCAAGGAGCATCTGGATAATGCTTTCAGTCATATGACTTAGCTTTAGGTAGTCCTGCGAGGAGCAGGGAGTTGGACCCAATGATCCTTATGGGGCCCTTCCAACTCAAGATGCTCGATGATTCTATGACCTACAATTCCTGTCTGATATCATCCAGTTTTTCAGAGTACAAACAGTTCTACTTGTAGGTGTTTTGTTAAAGACTCAAACCTTTTTGTAGGTTAAATAATTTTTGACCAGCTCAAATAGATGAGACTCTTTTACATGTAGTTTATAAAATGGGACAATATTTAGAGAAGGTCTCCTAAACTGTGGGGATAGGTGACTTGCAAGGAAAATTCTTGACTATGAAATGCTGCTAAAGGAGAGTTGGGGACAGTGCGCATAAGGATAGTTCCTAATGCTTGGAAAGCATTATTTCAGCAAATCGCTAAAATGCGTATCATTACTGTTCACCTTCACGTATGCAACATAGCAAAGGAACTATGAAAAATGAATACTGCTAGAGCATTACCAGTTATTTTTGGAACAAAAATAAGAACTTAATGTAAAGCATAAACCTTATTCCAGAGGAGTTCTCCTGAAGGAGACTAATTTTCAGGTGAATCTTGATCCTTTTCCAAGGTAGATTGAATCTGCATCCTGCTGAGCTATCTCTATTTAACCGTCTGGTTAAACAAAGTCTGGATGCAAAATGAGCTCTCTGTGGTCTGAATAGTTGTAGATTTAAAGTTTAAAATTAGGGTGTCTCTTTCCTGAATTGACTCTCACTGATGGTAGTATGGGGAAAAACAATGCCTTACAGTGCCCTTATGTCTATTCTTTTCCTCCCATTCCATATTGTTTAATTTGTGTGTGTGTTCTTTTTCAAGGTGGTAGAGAAATGCCTGACACTGGGAGCAAAGAAAATATTTTATATCCCTGCAGATATGTCTTCCCCTTCGGAGCCTGAAAAGGTGGTTCAGTTTGCTGTCCAAAAGCTGGGTAAGCAGAAGAAAAATGAGATACTGAGGAGAGAGAACAAACTTTGCTTCTTAATCCAGTTTATACCATGTTTCTTTTTTCAAGAAAGGTTTAGATCACACCTGGCCTGGTCACCTTTCAGAGATTATAGTTCTCAAGCTATGTCATGCTTCATACTGGCATGCGATTTTTATGCAACTGATCAGAGATAAGCCTGATAACACAGTTCTTATCCCAACTTTTATGGCCCTGCCAATCTTGTCTCCTCTCTGGTAACGCTGGAATTGAAAGATGTGGGTTTCTGTAATTTACCTGAGTCCAGGAGGCAGCATTTTCTAGTATACTTACTATCCTTTTGCCCATCATTTGAGTGTCATAATTACTTCATTATACTCTGGGTTTTCCTGATGTGGTTGTCTTAAGAAACTGTGTGTAAGTGTGCTGTGATCTGCATGACCTGCCAGTCCAGCAGCCATCAATTCATACCTTTCTTTTAAACCTTCTGCTGTTTCTGCTGATGCTTTTGCACATATACAGTCCCATATCCATCATATTTTTTCTGTTACAAATTTATATACTTATAACTTTGAAAATAGAGTGTGCCACCAGAACAAAGTTCCAAGTTTGCATTACCCTGAAATATCATGTTGGAGAGCTGCTGTCAAAGAACAGCTTTCCTTCCAATTCTACCCTTGAGGAAAAGGCAAAAGCTGCTCCCAGATGGACATGTTTCCTGTGTCTTCATGGTAAACTACTTTCTAGGCTTCTGAGGGCATGGCTGGTTGGTTCAGCCCTCCTGCTGGCATTTCTGAGTTTCTTTGGTTACTGGTATGGGGACGGCCCCTCTGTTTGACTGCTTTTTCTCCTATCTGCAGGGGGACTGGATTACGTGGTGTTGAACCACATTGGTGTCACTCATTTCCAGATGTGGTCTGGAGATATGGCATACACCCGCTGGCTCATGCAGGTGAGGTTCCTCAGCAGGAAGAGCTCACCTGGAACTGGGTGAGTCTGGCTTCTCCTGGGACAGCTTTGGAAGCTCAAAAGCAAATTCAAGTCTATGGCAATGGCTGAGAACAAACCTTTTATTTCATTCATGTTTTAAGTCAAATGATTTGGAGGCTTTGTTACTAGACAGGTATTTTGCTCAGTTTTTGTATACATGTGCAGAGGAATGTCTGGGAAGATCTTCACTTCTCTCCTTCTTATCTCCCATTAGCATAGGATTGTTAGGGATTGATGGGTAGTTACGAGCAGTTGTGCAACGTATGTCTAGTTTAGGAAGGTCACGAGCAAGCATTTCCTACTAATCTATAGCAAGTGCACGTCGTTGCAGAGCACAGTAAGGTTGAAACGGTGTTTTCCATTTGAGTCTCTGTTGACAGATTGAGAGTTTTCCTGTTGATTCACTGTGGTAACAGGTTTTGGGCCATGGAGGTGAAGAGCTGTTTTTTTGATTCAATCGGGTGGCTCATATTAGTTCTATTTCATGTTTGAGAAACCTGTTTGCTGGAGAGTAGGGAACATGGGATCACAGGTAAGATATTTCTTACAAGTTAGAGAGCAGTCAAGCTCAGAAGAGATGCTGTTGTAGTTGTAGTGTTGCATTGTAGTCTGAACTCAGTCAAGAGAAATTTAAAAGAGGACAAAATTGAGACACTACTGTTGTTCTTGTTGCTGGATAAGGATTGCAGAGTAAAAAATGGCATATAAAGAAATCAGGGACAGCTAATTGTCTCTTGTCAATAAATCTATATGTTAAAGCCCAGGAATAACCTTGGCTCTGACTCTTCTCCAGTGCTTTTTCTGGAATCTGAAGCACTCATGGATGCAGTGTTTGTCCCCATCCTCACACAGATGATTCTTTTCACTTGCTGTTTGAAAAAGCAAATCCAAGCTGTGCTCCTTTCCATTTCTGACCACTGTATTGGGTTTCTAGCTCATGCTGACCTTCCCTCCAAACCCTCTGCTTCTTCATGTCTACGTTTATCATTGCAGGTGAATTTCTTCAGTTACGTGACACTTGCAACAGCAGCTCTTCCCACCCTGGAGAAGAATAAAGGCTCTCTGGTGGTTGTTTCTTCCCTCACAGGTTAGTGAGGGAAGAAGTCTTTAACTGGTATAAGTGCTGGCGTTGTGGAAACAATGGTTCCCGTGTCTCTTTGTGTCCTTCAACTCCTCAAAATGTTTTCAAGCTCTGCATTTTATAGTAGCAAGCAGGATGGTGGCTGTCTGGCCTTCTTGTCTTCTGGAAGGCCTTCTCTACCTTGCACCATTTTACATTACATTTTACATTTACATTACACTTTGAATCTTGCTCTTCACTCACCATGTGCCCAGATCTGCTTGTTTGGTTCCTGTCCCTCACAGCCAAGCCCATCTCTCCTCAATTTCTGACACAGCATTAAGACCATCTTGCCACATTAAGACTTTCTGGCTTTGAGCAACTTGAATAGCAGGCTGTTGACTAGCTGCACCTACCATACAGGATGGAAAGGCAAAAGAAAGTCTTCAGTGTGTGCTCAAGGGACTTGTGTCACCATACACAAGTTCAGACTACGGCTCATCCCTGCCTTGGGATGTAACATGCATTCATGTCGGGGAAACATCATGGCCAGTTGCACCAGCATGTGACCCAGTCCATGTACTTGCATGTGATGGGGAAGGCTGCAGGTAGATCATCACAGTGGGCTTTCAAGCCCAGTATGTGACATGGTTACTGTGTAGGTCAAGTTTTGTCCCCTTATCCACATATGTGGTGGCTTTTGTGCTGGGATGTGCTCACATGAAGTGGTGTAATTTTCTAAAGTGCCTGCATGTAACTAGAAATAAAGGGAAAGTCACCTGAACAGAACATGGGTTGATGCAGGATGGCAAAGCCTCTGTCTTTGGCCAGATTCCTTCTTAACGGTACTATCCCCCTTACAGCCACTTTCCTGGTGTTTTCCATTCTCTCCTTTTCTTTTCCAGGGAAAATACCCACTCCCTTCACCACTTCATATTCTGCCACCAAGTTTGCACTGGATGGATTCTTCAGCTCACTGCGCCATGAACTCATCATGCAAAAGAGAAACATCGCTGTCACACTGTGCATCCTGGGCTTGATTGATACTGATACAGCATTAGAGAATACCAGGTGTGTATTTGGAGGAGGATGTAGGAGTCTGGGAGGGAGAGTCTCTTGAAAGCATGCAAAAAATGCACTACATCTCTGTTTAAGATGGTGTGTGCATCTGTTTGGATGTGCAGGAAAACTAATGGGAAGAGTGCATCAGTTTGGATACATCAAGGGGGTTGTGCATGTTCACCTCAGCATGGAACATGAGCACATAGAACCCTGTGGTGGTCAGTCTGCACAACTTTAAGTGATCCTTTGACTGTTTCCTTCCAGGGGCAAAGTGTACCTAACTGCTTCTCCTGCTCCTGAAGCTGCACTTGCCATTATCCAAGGGGGTGCCATGCGGGTGCAGGAGGTTTTCTACCCATGGTGGCTACAGCACGTGTGCCGTCTCTGGGTTTTGTTCCCCTATAACCGGGACCAGGTTTTACAGAGTTACTATAACTACAGCAGTCCTTGAGGGATACCTAGTCACAGTCTCCTCTCCCATCCTATGTCCCTTTTAATCACATTCCCCTGTAGCACTAAGCATCCCATTCAACCATTGGTGTCAAGCAGGAGCAAGGTAGCAGTGGTAGCAAAGTAACCTGAGCTCTTTTCGTAAGACTCTTTTTGGTCTTCCTCTCATCCTGCTTCAGCCACAGTTCTGATATTTCTACCCATCAGTCAGACCTTTCCCACTGTTCACTCTGTCTTAGCCCTCTACCCATGTCCCCTCCTTCAGCCTCACCTGTCTGCTTTTACTGCCTCCAGTCTTCTCTCAGTCCTGGCTTTAATCTCTATCTGTCCAGGATGTCCTGAAATGTCTGAACATTCCTGGGACATCCTGCTCCACTGCTTCATTGTTTTGTGGATTCTGTGAACCTTCTTGCTTCCTATACATAGAATTTTAATCTCCATTAAACTTTTTTTTTTAATATGTTAGTGTTACATGTTGATGCATTCTCTATGAAGGAAGGCTGGTGACCTGCTTTGTGTGTGCACAGGCCTGCTGGCAGACATTTGCTGACTGCACAAGACCTGTTAAATCAGCTCCTCCTTGCTGTAAATGCCAAGATGGGTTGACAATTCCTGCACTGAAGGAAGAAGAAAGAGGGAATACTTCCCTAACATTATTCCTATGGATATGTGTCATGACTTGTAAGTTCTAGCAGCTAAGAGAAAGCAGTCTCTGCTTGAATCTTCCTGAGCTGGGACAGATAAAAGATCCTATGTGGGCTCCTTGGTGTCAGAGAGGATGGTTATTTTGTGTGGTGTTCCTGTCCACAATGCATAATCCTGAAGGAATTTTAAGATGTTTTGAAAGCTGAACATTCTATACAAACTGTTTAGCAGATTTGGAATTTATTTGAACAGCCAGGTATTGCTTAAAAACCAGGCTTGTCTGGGGGATATAGAACTAGAATGGAGTGCGCAGAGCCTTGCCAATCATAGTCTTTCTTCAATCATAGCTGGTCTCCTCCAGGGAGAAGAAAAGCAAGTTGAGGGGTACACTCTAGCTGGTGAGAGGCAGCTGCCTGGTAAAAGGTCACTGCATGCCCCCTCTCCTTTGCTCGGTTGACAGCTAAGTGCTAGACTAAGTGCTCTCCTGTTCAGAGCTAAATATAAAAACTTCGGTGTCTGCAAGAGATGGCACTGCAGCTTGAGTTCTTATTCTTGTTACCAGGAATAGTGTGTGGCACTTTTAGCCTCAAGTACACTTTATTCACATCATAGGAACCGAGTGTTCTCCTTCCTGTCCTTGCCATTGACTGAATTTTGACATGACAAAGTTTTCTACGGAGCTGTGTGGAAACAACTCACTGCAATTCGCAAACTCTGATGTTTGAACTTGCCCTTCTAAAACAGACACCTTCTCGCTTCTCATGACAGTTTGCAGGACACACCTTGGCCCAGTCAGTCGCTGCATAATTGTGTTGGTGCACAGGCAAGGAGGCATCAAAAACTGAGGTAGTCAATTGAGCAGAGATTGCATTCTCTGCTCATATTCTGCTTTTCTCCAGCACCATTACATAGGGGGTTCAAAGCAGAATGGCCCTGGGAAAATGGTGTATTAAAAGGGGAGCTGAACCATGGGCATGGCAGATGGAGTTGGTTTGCTACCAATGCCATGCATGTGCCTCACCTTCAAGGCTGAGATGAGACACCTGTGCATTTGCTTTCCCTGGTTCTGTGCATAGCGTCAGATGGGCTGGGCTCTGGTTCTCGACTGATTGAGTGATTGATTTCCATTAAGGTGCTGATGAGAGAACTAGTTTTGTTCTTTTGGATGTGAGCAGAATGCACAGGAATTTTTAAAAGATGTCTGGTATCTGCACGCAAGAGCTGTGACTGGTTTGTGGTTAGCTTGTGGAGCTTGGCTGCTGAACTCATTTGTTACAATTGGGATAATATAACAAACTTGCATTTTGGGGATCACATGCTGAAGACTGGAATAAAAAGCCACAGCCAGCCTTCTCAGAGACAGGGACACTGTGTGGTGTTCAGAATAAGGCACGGTTCTATTCTGTAGAACTCGGGCTCTGTCATCCATCCCTCTGTGAAATGCTTTTTAAATGACTGAATGGATGATTTGCTGAATGGAAACAGACTTTCCTCACCTTGGCCTATGGTGATTGTCTTCAAGTGTAAGCATTATCTTTAAAGCAGGTGCAACTAACACATGAAGTAAATCCCCAGCTACTTAGCAAGTAAAACTTTTATTAAATAATTATTTTTTTTTACCAGAGTGAGGAATTTGACATTGACGAAGCTTGTATCGCACCTGTACAGTCACATCAGTAACTGTGATGGAAGAAACTGTAAATGCTTGTTTTAAACCAGCTTGACGTAGAATTTCCAAAGTCCTTTTTTTTTCCCAGTTTGCATTTGTTAGGGTTTTTTGTGGTTTTTTTTTTTTTTGTTCAAAATTAGATTAAGTCTAAACTTCATGAAATTACTTGTAGCAGAAATAAAGTACATTATACAAATCACATACATAATAGATGTTAAGTATAAAAATGGTATTTACAATAAGTAAACATGGACTATAGAAACACACAGACTCACACAGCTTCATCCATCTCTCATAAACTCTCAGCATCAGATACAGAGGGGTGGTTGAGGAGATGTGCAGGTACTTAGGAGAACTGTGCCATGAACATCTGAACAAAGGGAAACTGGAGGAGGATGAGAATTGGCTGAGGTTCTCTGAAGTCCCCATATCCTACTTCAGTATCAATTGCATCAACCCATCTCCACCAACCCTCTGTTCATGTTTGAACGCGCGCGCGCACACACACACATAGAGAGGGGAATGTTCTTGGTACCTTATCAAACTCTGGAATATTGAAACTAATCATTCAGAAGGCTTGTGGGGTTAGTTCTTGTCCTGTTTGGTTTGTTTTTCTTTATTTATTTTGGCAGAAACTTCAAGAGACAGTTTCAAGTTGTTAAATGGATATGCCTTTTCAGTATGACACACACCCCCACCCCCAGGAGATCTTTGTTAAGCTCTGAACTATGTTCTGTGCTTAAACGTAGGTGTATATAGCTGTACCTATGTATGCTGCATAATGTATAAAGTGTTCCTTGGAGGGGTGGTGGGGAGAAAACCAGAATGGCAACCCTCTTTTGTCACAATATCCTTGTGTCTGCTTGGGAAAGCTTTGCAGAGGGTGTAAGAGGCGAGTTCTCTTGCTAGATGCAGATGGAGAAAATGTCCCATTTCATCTGGGAATCAGAACTGCCTGCTAACCAGCATTAGGTTACTTCCGATGTGGGAAGGCAGTCTGTAGCCCCTGGGAGGCTTCTGTCATTCTGTTTTGGAGATTGCATCTGCTCGCACTCTCTCATCTTCTCTTGCCTTGGTCAAGAAAATGCTCTGTTAACATGGAGAGCTATGAAACACAGATCTGTGCCGTGTGGGGAGGCAGTACAGTTCCTGTAGGTAAAGGGACTGGTTTCCTGTGCTTTCAGCCTAATCGAGGGGTGCTCAGGATAGGCTTTGGCACCAAATTCCAGGAGCTTTGTCTGCAGAAGCCCTTGGAAAGATAAGACTGAGAGCTCTTGAGATCCTTAACCAGGCTGGTGCTAAGGTCGGTGGATGAGTGACTCGAGCTGAGCAGCTGGCTGTGCCCTAATCCTGGAGGTATGTTGGTCTCTTTCTCCTTGCTTCTTGCTAAAGTTGAGCAGAGAGATGTGCTCTGTCTCTCTTGCTCTCTGTCCATCCAATCATCCTCTCAAAATGATCAGGCCTATCTGCAGTGCTTGCTGAGAAGACACTGTTGCAAAGGTAAACCCTTAACTTTCAATCCCTCTTGCAAGGAGTCAGTCTCTCAATGGAAAAATTTGGTCCTGTGAGCCACTTTAAAAAAAAATAGAGACTGTGTATATATATATTTATATTTATCTATGAAAGGGCCAGGAGACGGGGCAGGAGGGAGGGACAGAGCTAAGTTTCCATACATCACTGCAGTAACCTAGAGACACACCAGTGGGTTTTCTTCATCCATGTACTCCAGGCATACCCCGAGAAGAAGAGCTTTGGGTCCCCAGGGGCTGCTGGTTTTCTGGTCCCTTTGCTATGCACCACATCAGCAGCAAATATGCAAGTCCGTTGTGGCAAGAATCTTCCTGCTGGCCTTCTCTTTTAATTTCATGTTTTGGGGAGAAGGGCAGAAAGAGGATGGGGTAGGTAGGTGGGAAGCAGAAAAAGGAAAGGGGTTGTGTCAAGAGTTGATAAATTTACTGGCCTCTCTGTAAATCAGCCTGAAGCAGAAATTCTTCCTCTGGACTTTCCCTTCACCTGAATAGAAAGGGAGGAGGGAGGGAATTGGGAGATTAGGAGAACATCAAATCTCAGGCTTTGAGTTGCTGTTGCTTAAATGTGGAGAAAGATGACCCCAATTAGAAGGGACCAAGATCAGCCAGCCCTCCCTTCTTCCCAGTGTGTTGGCTGGTAGGAGCTCGCTCTTAGACAGCCAACTCTCAGGTCAGGCAGCTCTTTGGTGGCCCTCCAGGGTCTCTCACCTTTTCTCTGGTTTTCTGTGATCTTTGTGAATCATGGGATTCTCCCTTCTTACCCTGGAAAGCATTCTCTGCAGACTAATTTCAGGGCACATGTAACAAATGAAAAGAAAACTATTGGGTTTTTAAACCTTTTTAGGAAGACAAACACTGTTTTGGTGCAGTCAGAAAGTAGACTGAAACCTTCCTTAGACTACGGGCAGGTGATTTTATAGACTTGCCTGGGAAACACTATGTCTGGCCCTGTTTACCTTTACCAGAACTGATTCTGATATTGACCTGCAGATTGACTCTCTGGCTTGGCCTTGGGCCTGCCTCATTCTCACAAACTTGCCTGATGATTTAGACTCTTGGTTGAACCTGGCCATCATCTCCAGGCCCGCCTTGGTCGCCTTGCTCAGGTGCTGGGGCTGGCCCCTGCCTGGCAAGGCTCTGCCCCGCTATCCATGTTACTGTGTTCAGCTCCTGGGCTTCCCACCCTGCAGGGAGCAGCCAGACCTTGTGTAGACACTGTGCTGTGATGGTGCCAGCTTTACCTGTGCTGCAGAAGTGACTCTTGCTTGCTCACTGCTGTCAGTAGGGATGGTTAGCATCCTTGGGTCGTTTTAACTGGACCTTCAAACGTTTCATGCCAATCTGGAAACCATTCATGGCCTGGATAGCAGTCTGTGCACTGGATGGGTTGTCAAAGCTTACAAAACCTGAAGAACAGGACACAGGCATGGATAATAACAGCCCTATCGGTGCCATGCCCAATACATGAATGTTCTCATTATCCACTATGCTTCCCTTGCCCGCTGGTGTCAGCACTCACCAAAACACTTGCTCTGGTTTGTGGCACGATCCATGAACACCTTGGAGGAAATGATATTGCCGAAGGGCAGGAACATCTGCATCAACTCATTGTCTCCAAACTCCTGAGGGAGATGGTAGATGAAGAGATTGCAGCCTTCAGGACCTGCAGGCATGGGGGCAATGGGGAGGGACAAAACAGAGAGCCCCCAAAAGGAAGGGGAAGAGAAATGGGCTCAACTTAGAGCACAGCACTGGAGGAGAGCCCCAGCACTGCCTCCGTCTGTCTTGATGACCTCCCCTGGCTTGTCTCTCTCAGTCACTGGTCCACAGAGGGCTCTCTAAGAGCAGCTGGGAGTCCATATGTAGAGCTAGAGTTTCTGGAGAGCAGATTCCCTTTGACAGCTTGCCCAGTTCCCACGTGGGGTGCTGGACACAACTACTCTGTGAGTGTCTGGGTGCTGTTTTGCTGGAAGGAAATTAGCTGAGGTGACAACTCCTTGTTCATAGCTCTCCCAGTCCTAGGAAGAGACACTGCCATGTGAAAGCTGCTGCTGTAGTGTTCCCTGGCCACAGCTATGCAATGGTTGCCATCAGACCACAAGCCACAGCCCTAACTGGAAATCTCCTGGATTGCCACACATCTAATTTATGGGCTGACCTGGTCATTCCCACTCCTTTACTTGCTCCCTGTGAGCAAAAGGTGCTGTTCCTTCACTGACACCTGCTATACGAAGCAGGAGCAGACAGATAATGCCTTTGCCTTCACATTCTGTCCAGTTTTGAAATAAGCTGAAAAACAAATTGATGAGCCTAGGAAGCTGAAGAGAGAGAGGACAGTACATTGAAGAGGTTGGCTGGACTGGTACCAGTGTGGTTCTGGCATCAGTAAAGATGGGGAGGAAGCACTCTTAGGGAAGTATAGGGAAGGTGCTGACTCTATACCCTTTGGGGGTCAAAGCTTGGTGTTCTAGTGCTTGCTATCCCCTTTGTACTTGGCAGCACCTGGCCAGCTCAGAAAGTTTGCATGAAAAGCATCCTCTGCCCCCTTCCAGTCCACTCACTGCAGAGACACAGCTAGTTCCACAACCCAGCTCCAATATTAAAGATTAGAGTGAACAAAAATTAGTGCCACCTCCTCTCCAGTGGTTCTGTGGTGCAGAAGATGAGCTACACAAATCCCACACACCCCTGGACACACACTGCCACCCTGAGCCTCACCTTCTCGTTGCTGCTGCTGCAGGATGGGAGGTGGCTGAGGGATGCTCTGAGCAATGGGGGTGATGGTGGTGGTTGGGTACACAGCTGTATTCCAAGGAGACAGAACAAACTGTTTACCTGAGGATCTGGTCAGCCACACAAGGGCCTGAGGGATTCAAGGGAAGCTGGTACCTGCGTACTGCTGAACTCCTGTGAAGGCTGGGTGCAAAGTCTCTGCTACTGAAGGGCCCTGGGCTGCAGACAAGAACATAATCAGAAGCAGAGCAAAGGGAATCACTTGTGTTCTCTCTGTGTCTCTCCCTCACCCCAAACCCCCCTGCCAAGTGAGTCCCAGTGCCTGGCTGGTAGGGAGTTATAAAAAGTTTTCTGTATGGGGAAACCAGAAAAGAGGAGCAAATTTCAGTTCCTGAGGTCTCTGGATGGTTTATTTCCCCTGTTCTCTGTACCTGAGTATGGCACAAGGCCATTGGTGTAAACTGTTTCCAAGGTTGGATGCCCATTTGGGAATGGTACCACTCCAGTGAATCCATTTGAAATGGGTGCCATGAGCCCTGGCATGGCTGCTGTTCCCAGGAGAGGTGGTGAGTGTAGCCCTGTAGAGTAAGAAGAAAGGACATCCCGTGAGAGTCGAGGTCCAGCAAGTCGAGGTCCATGCTCCCTCCTTCCATCTGCCTATCAAAACTGCTGCATATGAAAATACTATCTCTTCTAGTTGGCATGTGGAGGTGACAGACTAATGCTGGAGCCTTCACAAAATTAGAGGCAGCACTAGTGTGAACAGCATGTGCAGCATTGCTAGTCCTGGCTGCGGTCAGAGCTTTGGGATGGAACATTTTTGATGCAGGTTTGCACAGCATCTAGTATGATACAGTCCTTTTCTTGACCAATATGCATTATTGCTGATATTATTACAGTGGGATGGTGATAGAATCAGGTGCAATCCTGGGGACCTGGTCCTTCTTTACAGGGGGAGAAAAACTGCAGCAGAGAGGAACAGCAGAAGGGCAAGGGAGCGTGTGTTGAACATGTGAGGCTGTCAGGGAGGCTGCAGAAATTTGCGCAGCACTAGGGACTACTCTCCTGAGGCTGTGTTTTTAGAAAAGAGTGGCCTAATCCAAATGCCGGGCTGGGAGGGATGCAGGAACTGTTTTACCTGTATAAGCACCTTGTGGAGTGCTGGGGCAGGAGGCTCACTGGTAGCGAAGGACTTGCTGCACCAGGCCCTCACCTGATGTGGGTGCAATCGGGGCAGCGGGCAGCCCGTTGAGACTGACAGCGCCGATCTGCTGGATGTGGCACGGGGAAAAGGTGACGCTCGGGCTCAGGTAGCTGCCATGGGAGGTGGAGAGAACCGTCGTCTGCTGCTGCATCAGCTGCAAGGCAGGACGGCGCAGTGAGGGCCCCGCGCTGCCCGGGCTCTGGCTCCCCTCGGGGGCGGCTCGGTGCCCTGGGCGTCGCGCTGCCGGCGCCGGCGGAGCCCGGGGAGACCGCGCGGGGCAGCTCGGCCTCCGCCTTCCCCGCCGCTGCCTGTGGCCGGGGACGGGCCGGAGCTGCGGTCTCGCCATCCCCCGCAACCGCCACTGGGGGTCGCCGGGCTCCCGCTGCCGGCCTCGGCGCCTCCCCCGACTCGGCGGGCCCTGCCGGGGCGGGCGGCGGCGGCCTCTGAAGCCCGCGCCCCGCCCGGCTGACGGCGGCCGCGCCCGGCGGCCCCGAAGCTCCCTGCGGCCGCGTACCCGCGCAGGGACCGCCCTGGCCGGGGCGGTCGGCGGCCTGGGCCAGGCCAGGCGGAGAAGCCGCCGAGAGCTGGGCACGGCTGGTCGGGCGTCCCCCGCAAAGGCAAGGCCACCGCCGGGCAGCACCTACCCACCTCGCCCTCTCCGCATGCCAGCAGCCTTGCAGGGCCTTCCCGCTCAGAGCTTCCGCAGTGGGGAAGGGCTGGAGAAGGGGATGCTCCTGGCACTCGGCAGTACCCGCTCCCTACAGGCCCCACCACACTGTCAGGCACAGCAATGTTTCCTCCCAGCCACGGCCCCTTCTCCAAGCACTGCCTCTTCTCCCGGGACAGTGCCAGGTACTAAATAACAAAGCTTTTCCTTGAGGAATGGGATCCAAATCCCTCTCCTTTTGGCCTTTTGCCTCTGCAAGAAGGTCATGCTGCTGGGAGACACTTGGAGCTCATGAGGGACTCTACAAGCAGATGCTGCCCAGGCCCAGCTCTCGTGGTGTGCTTGGCTGTCTGGGGTCTGCCCCATGATCTGCTGAGCTCAGCCATTCCTCTGGTAGTGGCCTGCACCCTGGGGTGAGGGACGGCAGCTTCCTGTGGTCTGTAACACATGGGACTGGGCAGAGATGCACAGTGCAAAAGAAGAGGGGTGGGAGGCGGGGAGGGTGGGACACAAGGTTGAGAGGAGGGTAGGAAGAGGAAGAAAAAAACCCTTCTGGTTTTATTTGGCTATCAGTTCATGCTCTGGAGCGTAAGATCAAATCTGACTGCACTCAGAGTGCACTGGCAACAAAGATTTAGCTCTGGATACAAAATTATCTATCCCCTTTATAAGCCTTGTCTTCGCCATCAAGCAAGAAGAGCAGGGGAGGTGCAGGCACAGCTCTCCAGAAACTGTGCAATTCGGCCGTAGGACCTGGGGGTGGCACATGGCAAAATCCAAGAAACCTACAGATCCTCCTTACAGTAACTACAACTGTGTCCCACTGTCTGCTTTGCAACAGAAATACACACTGCTCAAGCAACCTGCTTCATCCGCAAATGGCTGTGTCAGTAAGCCAGTTTGGCTAGTTACCAGATTCTCAGCTGGAGCATCTTTTAACTCTGAAAAGTTCACGGCTAGCTAAACCTTCTCTTAGTTTCCTCCACACAGAAGCTCATTTTTGCTGTTGCATAAAAAGAAGAGGAATTGCCTAATTCCATGGCATTGCTGTCTCTGTAACCTGGCAAAAGCAAAACAGCTGGGATGGATCTGACTCTGTAGGGCAGTGCTAGGAGAGGGGAGAGCCCTTTTTGGAGGGAGAGGTGGGATGTATAGGTGTATGTGAACAAACAAAAAAGAGGTGTATGTGAACAAACTATGTTTTGTGCTTAGAACTAACTCATTTATGAAATACAAGAAATATTCAAGCATTATAAGCAGTTAGTAAATTACACTGGTTGCTTTTTTTAAGACTTCAGGTCTCTTTTGTATTGATACTATTTTTTCAGCTTCCAATCAGTTCCCTGACTCCATCTGACCTAATTACTGAATTCAACTTGTTGAATAAACTGAAATGAAGGAAATGCTTACTTTTCACTTGCAGAAGGGGCACCTGGGATCAAAACCTGGTTTAAGCACTGAAATAAACTGCTTCCAGATGCCTAGCCAGTCATATTTACCAGCTAAGTGTGAGAACTTTTCTTACAAACTGTATCAACTAACATGTACTGTTTGGCTATTTTTAATATTTTGCATGTTTTATTAGATCAGATTAACTGTAGACCTGATATAGTTTGTGATTAATTCATGTTTAATTTGAGATAGTTTTTAAGGGAAAATGCAATTAATATAAATTTAAAACATAGAACTGAAAAAAAAGAAACAAAAAAACCAAACAACCCAAGCTCCAAACTTTTTCTTCCTAGGCCAGAGACTCTGGGCACTGCTTTGGCTTGGCAAGGCAGCAAGTCCCATGGGGGCAGGGAGAGAAAGTTGTTGCTTATTACATTGTGAATGTATGAAGCAATGCCTATGATGCACTAGTTCACTCCAGCAGCACTCACTTCTCTCAGTCTGATTCAGCTCCATACATAATTGTGAGCTGCACCTCCTGGGCCCGTGAGTAACCCTGGGGTTCCTCCAAGCCCTGCACCATGCAAGCACAAGCTATGTTGGAGATCCCTTGAGCCCTGGCTTACCAGAGGTTCTAGCTTCCAAGAGCTGCCAATGGCAGGACATTTGGAGGTGCTGTAACAGGATTCATCAAGGAAACCCCTCCCTTCTGTTCCCACTTCCAGAGATATTAGATGGCATTTCAAAGGGTTGACACCCTCTCCCTCTGATGGGGACACTGTATGCATATGAGAATTGGCTAGGATCTCTCCTCTGGGAGAAGGGAAACTAAAGACTGGGATGACATAACAGAAGAAACAATCTGGTGTGAGGTCAGTGCCTCAGAAAGGAGAGAGAACCAAAACCAGTGCAAAGGAGAAGGAAAAGGAGGAAAAAACCTGAAAGAGTGGGAGGTAGGCTGAGTCTTGAGTCAAGGGGAAAGCCAAAATAAAGGCAGCCAGTGAAGAATCACAGACAAAGCAACAAATTTACAGACACAATTGAGGAGAAAGAAGATACAGATAAGCAAGGACCACAGCCTCAGCCTGACTGGCTTCTTGTCATCAGTAGGAGTTTCGGAAGATTGGAGGGCACTCAAAGGCCAAGTCTAGAAGGTCTCGATACTCTCCTTCCTCACACAACCACTTACACTGAAGCCAGAGCTGAAAGAGCTGTCCATACACATTAGACAACCAGGTTTATTTGCACTCCCCTCCTCGCAAAATTACTTTCACTGACAGTATCTACTTTTGAATTCTTTGTTTGACACAAGCATCTCTCATGCCTTGAGCAATTTATGAGCCTCCTTCCATGGGCTTTATAGTTGGTAGCTGAGACCTGAATGTGACAGTCACCAATAAGACCCAAAAGATGCTCCACCAGAGCTGGTCAGAGACTTGCTGAGTTTGAGACCTCCCTCAAACATCAGTGGCAATCACCACCATCGCTCCAAGGCAATGAGGTTCTCTCACTAAGAGCCAGAGCACAGCCAGTCTTGCCAGAAGAGTCAGAGGCTGCTGAAATATCTCTGACTCTGATACCCACAGCTCCCTCTCCAGCATCCTGTGAACCCCACAGTCACACTATCCAAGAAGAAAAGCCTGGGAACTGAGGACAGCACTGGGGGGATTAGGACTCTCCTAAGAATTTCAGCAGAGAAATAAACACATGAAGCTGGGCCCAGGGCTCTCATGGTGCTCCAAAAACAGAGACACACGTTTGTGCCATAAACCCAGAGGAAGAGCCCACAAGCTGCCAGACTGTCATGCCTAAGCTGTTTTCAAAACAAAACAGAAAGATGCTGGGTCATGCTTGACCTGTTCCCAGACACCTCCACCAGTCTACACCACATCAGAGAAATCCAGCCTCTTTGGGAAGATCCCAGCTCTCTCCTGTCACCCCTTCCAGAAGAGAAATGCACAAAGACTAGGCTGATGACTGGAGAAACTGAAGCCATGAACAACTCCCAGGTGCCGGGAAGCTTTCACGCATGTTACTGAGACCTGTTTGCGGTCTCCCAGCCCAGGTATGGTGTCGCCCCACAGCCGAGAGGGCAGCCTTTCCCCCCCAACACACGTGTGATACTCACAGCCTGCGCATAGGCGCTGTATGGGCTGAACGGCAAGGTGAGAGATGGAGTGAATATCCCCAGCTGCCCCACCATTTGCTGCATACGACGGAGGGTCCTCTCCTTATCTGTGTCAGCAAACTTCACCACTAGACTGGAGGAGGCTCCCTAGGCACAGAGAGAGGAGACAGAGAGAGGAGCAGCAGGAGAAGAGGCCATGGGACAGCCAGAGAGTCAGCAGTCAGGCAAGGTGGGATGGGGCAGAACAGGGAGCAGAGAGGAGCAGGAAGAGGAGCAGAAGAGCAAATACTGGTGTGAAAGTGATCAGGAGCTGCCTGGAGCCTGGGCTGTGCCCTTCCCCATCCATCTGTCCATCCAACCCTTCCCTTGCCCACCCTTCCCCTCACACCCTGGGCCTTGCACAGCTGCACAAGTGGGTGCACATCCCCGTCTGCATTCACCAGGTGAGGGTGCAGCCAGGAACACCCGGGACATCATCAGCCACAAGCACCATCTTTCCACCACCATGAGCTCGGCTGGACAAGTGGAGCAGCTCCCAGCAGCTAGAAACAGCCCTGCTGCAGCAAATGCACTGTCCTGCCCATAGGGTGCCCTGATCCAGGTTAGAGATTGTGAGAGACAAGATCACAACTGCAGCTCCACTTGCACAAGAAGGCACAGCTGCGGCTACAGAACCCCACACCATGCATAAAGCATGCCCATCCATCCACACTCGGCCTGGCCCAGGGGCCTCCTCCACTGCCAAAATAAGAGAAGGCGAGGAGCGTGCTCAGACACTGGAGTCATGACTGCCCACATTGCTGAATTGTGAGCTTGCACCCTGTTCAGTTTTGCACTACTCCAGGTAGCTGTCTCCGAGATAAATTCATGGCCTGGTCCTTAGCTCTCTTTTGTTTAGCCATTATAGCTACAAGTTCTGTCACTATGAGTCTGGACATAGATACACACATCAGCCCAGGAGACGGGCTGGTTCCCAAACACAAGAGCACAGACGCGTGCACCTCCCACCCCGTCCCCCCTCCACAACCACATAAGCTGGGAACTGCAGTTGAACCTGTCTGGTTTTGGACAGTGAGGGGAGGTCCCTGCAACAGCGTGATGGGAAAAGAATTAGGAAGAGGGTAGGTACCCTGGCCTTATACTCACGGGCATTGTCTGGCTGCCATGGAGTGCGTGGATTGCTGCCTGAGCCTCTGTGTGAGATGAGAACTTTACAAAAGCACAGCCTGGAAAGGGACAGAAAGAGCACAGGAGATTGCAGTGACAGGACTGCTGTGAAAGTGCCCCCTGCATCATCATGCAAGAGACGATATCTGGATCTCAGGCAGGGCTAAAGAAAGCTACCCCAAGAAAAGCAGGGAACAAAAAGGATTACTCATCCCAAGTCCTCTATCCTGAAAAAACAGGAGGGGGTCTCAAATTGTTACTTTGATGATATACTCTTTAGATGATGTCACCATCTCCGCCCTTGCCCCTGATTACCACTTTCCCAAATTCTCTATGCACTCCTAATTGTGGGTACAACCATTTCAAATTGCAGGCCCAGACTGAGCCAACAGGCTCCACAGTGTTCCCAGTAACTCAGCTACTCATCATGCTCTGCTTCCCCTCCTTTCACCTTGGTCTCTGCCTATCTTCCCCAATCTCTCCTTGCAGCTTCTTCCTGCCCTGCTCCCTGTTCCTGACTGTGATATGGGTTCCCCTAAAGATGGGCAGGGGAGTAAGTATAAAGGAGGCCCAGGTGGTGAGGAAGGTGAGTGCTGCCTGAAGAGCAGGGAGAAGGGGCACAACACACAGAAGGGTTCACACCTTTGCTGTTACCATCAGGTCCACGGAGCACTGTACATTCATCAATGACCCCAAATGGTTCAAAGAGTCGGAGCACGTCATCCTCAGACTGCTGCTTATTTAACATGCCCACAAAGAGCTTCCTGTCCCCTAGGGGCAAACACAGAAACATCAACCTTCTATGAGGCTTACAGTCCAAAGCGGGAGGACAGGGAGACTTAAGCACAAAACAGCCCATATGT
This sequence comes from Tringa tobata, assembly GCA_033628505.1. Classification (NCBI taxonomy): domain Eukaryota; kingdom Metazoa; phylum Chordata; class Aves; order Charadriiformes; family Scolopacidae; genus Tringa; species Tringa tobata. Next base: position 26,914 of record JAHREE010149740.1, on the reverse strand, counting down.
TGAAAACATGCCTGGCATGGAAATAATTTGCTAAAATGCTTCCAGAGATGAGTATGCAGGGTCCTCCCAGGCTCCTCACACCTGCAAAGGTTTCTGTGGCTTCCCCTGTCCTACCCTCCCCAAAGGAAAACAAAAGATTAGTAATTTCCTTCTATTCATTAGCCTTTCATTTGAATGATCCAACAAAAATGGTAATTAGAAAAACTGTCCGGGCAATTATACCCATATGGGACAATATGTGAAGTTCAAGAGGTACCTTAGGAAATACAGCAGACCAAGCTAGGCAGGGTGAATAAATGCCAGGACCCTTGGCTTCTGTTTCCTTTTCCTTTCCACAGCTGCTATGTAACGAAGCATCTTGGCTTCAATTTGCCTCTCCCTACCCCAGTCTAACCAGTATGTCTACCAAGCCGTCCTCTAAGGCCTGGAATAAACCCTGGCATCCTGGGTCCCAGTTTGCGTCACCATAGGCCCAGCAAAATGCAAGACAGTTGGGTGAGGGCCAACAAACAGCTCCATGGTCCCCATTCTCCCCTCTCCAGGGGCATTTTGTACCCATGTCACACTGGCAGAGGGCTAGAAGGCTGGCCAACACATCCAGGACTTTGAGCTCAGGGTCCTTCTGGGTTCCTCCATCAGAAGGGAGAATAGTTTTGTTGTGATGGTCAAGTGCGGAGGTGGGAAGAAAGATGTGCAGTACTTTCTCCCCTCTCTGCCCCCATCAGGACACACAAGGGCCCATCACACAGCCTGATGCCATCCAACCCATCACACAGCCTGATGCCCTCCAACCAAGCACAAACACAGCAGTGCTTGGGGCAACAGCCTCCATGGATTGCTGTGAACAGCTATTAAAATAGCACAACATTAAAATCCCAGCCTAAATGCTGGCCCAATTTCCATTTTTGCTAGGAGATAGTTGTGCCAACTACAGAGTTAACCTTCCTCCACTGCCCTAAACATGCACGGGGAGACAGGACCCATAGGAGCGAGTGTGTCAGAATATGGCTTGGGAGGAGCAGAGGATTCCTTATTGTTAGAGACAGGGTCAGAGGACCTGGCTTCAAACAAAAGCAATGTAATGTGACGCATGTCAGGGAAAATAGCAAGGAAGCTGCTATCTGTTTGAGAGTGCAGTGACCTGAAAAACAACAGGTCTTGGAGCTACAGCAGCAGAGCAGGCTGTAGGGGTAGTGGTGTGTATGCATGGCAGGAATGGATGACACATTACACATTCGTGCTGCCGGCAAAGCCTCTTCCCAGCCCCTTCCTTGCTCCCCTTGGCTCCGAGGATGGCTCCCACTCAGATAAGTAAGCAACCTGCCCCCCCTCCGTCCCCGGCTCCGCTGCATACAGACACACTTGGGAGCGCATGCAGGGAGCATCTACACATGCCACCACTTCCTTGCAGAAAAGCAGGTGCACACACACAACACTAACGGACAAGCATGCACGCTCCCACATGCACAGAAACACGCTTGCACGTTGACTCAGACCCAGCAGGTGCCTTCCAAAATAAACTCAGTGAGGGACGATGTGCAGGGAGATGCAACCTTCCCCCATGCAGACACCACAGGGAGCCGCTCTGTGTGGCTACGCCAGCTCACACAGGCACTGCTCTCCTCTGGGCACTAGACATACATGCAACTCAGATGCCACTTCAATCCACCACAGATAAAGGATTAAAAGTGCTGCATCTAAGGCTCTTACCTAGTCCCAAACAGATACTCCTGATTTATATCACTGGAAGTGGCTGAAATACATGGCCTTATGTATTTTCTAATGGCCAAATTTCCCAGCTTCCCGTTTCCACGATTCCTTGGATAACTAAACCTGTGGGAATTTAATCCTCTTCCATTTTCCTTGCGATTCTTTCTATATTTCTCCCTGCAACCACATGACGATGGTTGCATTTTGGAGACACTATTTCAGCTGAGTCCATCCAAAATGTGGTGCTCTGACAATGCCCAATAATGCCCAGCCAAGGCATGGGAGCTAATAAACCAGGCACTGTACAGCTTCTGCCTTAGCAGTATGACAGGATCTGCCCCTATCCAAGTGTCAGCTCAGAAATGCTGGTGGGCAAAACAGCCAAAAACCAGCACATAGAGAAAATGAAAAATCTGACTGGAAGGGGAGTGGAAAAAAAGATGGGACTGGTCAGGAACATATTTACTGGGAGGTGGAGAGGAGAATGGAAACTAAAGGAGCAGTAGCTCTGTGCTCCCATTAACATGACCTGGTGCCATATGTGATCCCAGTTTGGTTATGGGAGGGGACACGAGCTCTGCAGTGTTCCCGTTTCCTCTACCCTGAATCTATCTATATTGCAGCTGCAGCCAGGCCTTATTTCAGATATGCACACCATACTGCAGCCTTTGGATTGCAAACACAGCAGGAGTTCCTCAAAAAACAAATCAACAAAGAGGAGAAATACATTGGGAAATATTTGTACTGATTTTAGACACTGTAAAATAATCCTCTGTTCTTTGAACTAAAAAGCAAATAATTGCGGACTAAGACTTAACAGCCAGAAATGCACTTGATGGTCTTGCCTTGCTCATTAGGGATCCCAGCAGGCTGTTTGGATCAGGGTGGCAGGGTGGTGTCAAAACAAGTGGGAAAGTCAGTTATATTAGAAATTTAAACAGCTGGAACTCTAGGTGGGGGGAGCATACAGCTACATGAATATAATCTTACTTTTGTAACATTGGCCTTTTGCTTCTGGATCTGATTTTGTGTAAAGTGAGGTTTTTGCGGAAGAATAGTGGCTAACCAGTGGAGAGTCAGATAAGTGGTTCCAGTTTTGGCTGATGACTAATTCAGTGCAAAGACCTGATGGTCACCACAGCCACAAAAGCTTAAGTTTCTGCCAAGCAACAGTCTAATGGATGCAAGAGGCCACAACTTTGCAACAGAGGGACTGAACAAAAAGGAACTTTGTCAACTTGCAATCAAATCACCATTAAACTACGTTAATAGTTGTTTTCTCCTTCAGAGGGCCTTGAAAGTTCCTTAATAATTCATGTAGTTTCATCCTTATACCATTTTTGTTGAGTCAAAACCATTTTTCTTTACCTCTTTCTTTTCACTTTGGGAAAGGTCCATTGAAACAGTGGATGCTAGTCTCCATTCTTGCAGTTTTACTGCAGGTCTTGTGTTGTCTGACAGGGCTCACTAATGAAACGTTTTGGAAGTCCTGTGTTTCTGTGGGAATTTCAGCTTTTCTTTTTTTAATTTGGAAGAAAAAAAAGCCAGCTTCCAAATAAGGGTGTTCACCAACCAATAATCAAGCTGCCTCATCTCTCCACAACTGGACCAAAACCCTGCAAGACCTTTCTCCTGATGTCTGCTGTCACCACTCTTACAGCATTTGGTCCCAAATCAGCCGGCACCCTCAAGCCACTGCTGTGGGTCACTGGCTCCTTCAGCTCCCCAGCAGGGACTCCTGCAGTGCTGGAAGATCTCTCCCCAACTTGCAACAGTACACCCTCCTCCCGCCATTTTTCCTTCACTTTCTCTCCAGCTCTTGTTTTTCACTCTGATTGGCAATTTCCCATGCTGTCCAGCAACAAGGAAAATTGTCTCTGGTCTCTGACTGTTGAGTTCCTATGGAAACACGCTCTGGGCACAGCCAGTCACCCAGGCAGCAGGAGGAGGGCCAGCGAAGAGCAGGTTGCTGATGAAGATACCATGGGAACAAGGGAGGAGTTAAGGCTGAATGCTCTGGCCATGAGAGAGAGAGAAGAGCACACAAGCACTGGACACTGCTGCCCTTTAAACCCAGTGGATTTAGGTCATCTGGCCAGCAACTGTCAGCAGCGAGGATCGGGGAGAGGGAGGAAGCCTCCGCAAGCAGTTGGCTGTGAGTGGGAAGAAGCAGATCTCCTTGGGTATGCAGAGACCTTACTCGTGTCTAAGGCAGCGCTAATGGGCTTGGCCTCGCTGTCCTGTCACATCAGTGCAGCAGAGTGCTCCGGCTCTTGCAAGAAACACAGACAAGCTCCTCTGCCCCCTCACTCCATCTCCTCCTGGCACTCCAAGGCCCACATCAAAGGCACAAGAGCTGACAAAGCCTGTGCCAGAATCACAGGTCCCCCTCTGAACGAATGCAGGCAGCATCTTTTTAGTAGTGAATTCTCTCTGCAGGATGCAGTTAACACCGAGCATCCAGATATCCCCATATAGCTCCTGCAGGGATTGGCCAAAACTGCCCCTTTGGCACAAAAATTAGCATCTCTTAAACCAGGAGACAAATTCTGGCACTCTAACTTCATGTGCTTAATTCAGGGTGCTTCATTTGAGAGATGTCAGACTCTGGAGAGGATAAAAGAGGTTCCCTTCAAGGATAATGCAGAGCAGAGCCTCACTGATGCATGAAGCTGTTCCCTTGATAAATTCCTAGTCCAAGCAGTTTTGTCCTGCCCCAAATCTTTCTTTTACCTCCTGCCAGTGTGGGGCTATTGCTATAGCATATAGCATATATATACTGCTATAAGGCTCTTCCCATATCTGCAAACTTGCTCATCCACTTCTCTGACAAGTGGAGCATCATGACAGAAACCTTTGGAAAGAGCAACTTGATTCAGACAAATCTAGGGTTGTACCTTGATGCCTCAGGAAAAATTCTGGTTTGTCAAGGATCCTGTGGAAGCTACTCGTTTCTGAGCTCTGCAATGAAGCTGGAAGGAAGCTTAGCAGGGGCTGAAGTAAGGTGAGATGAATCCAGTCCTATGTGTTTTAGGCATGCTAGTTTCTTTGGACACTTAAGCCACACTTCTTTTCAAAAGGAGCATGTCTTTAGCTGGCATGTCCAGGATTCACAGTATAGCTCAAGGGAATAAAAATTCCCAGACTTCAGTAAAAGTCAGGTATCTTATCCTTCAAGAAATAATAAAAAGTCACAGATTCTATTTGGAAAAATGATCTGACTTGAATAGATAAAAAAACTTTTTCTTTTTTTTTTCAAGGAGGATCATACATTCATATAAAATATTATAAAACATATCTCATGTTCCTGTCAGTGCAATAATTGAAAGTCACTATAAACTGCCTGGAAGTGACCCCTTAAAACAAAAGCCTCCCAAACCTAAACAAAACATGCAGGATACACTGCCCTACAGCACAAACAGTTTCACACAAATTCTTCCCTCCCCACTCCTAAACTGCTTTCAGAGGCAACACCAAGAGCACAAGGCATGGAGAGGAAGGTACAGGAAAGGAAAGAAGAGGAAAAGAAATGTATTGCTAAGACAAGGAAAAGCAGCAAACCAAGTTCATGAATTTGGAAAGGGCTGGAGTTGCAAACCTCCACCTGGAGGAGACATCTGAGCTGCTGTGAGCTCCCCTTTAAAAGAGATTCTCCTGTTCCCAGTCTTCCAGCTTTGAACTACTCAGTGTATGTTGCTTTAACCAAGCTGGTCCCCTGCAAGCTGACAGCACCTCCATCTCAGGCCTAAACTCAGGATTCTTTCCCTTCAGACACTATTTTCCCATCACATGCTATTTTCTGCAACGGCTCTTGGGCCCTGATGGTGCGATGGGGGTGGCTGCAGGACCAAGTGGAGAGGCTGAGACAGTCCAACAGTGATGGGGAGGCAGAAGAGGGAGCTGTGGACAGAAGACTCAGCTGCGGAGCAGTGAGCTGAACAGGTTAAAAAGCCAGTGCTGCTGCAGGGATCTGGCTTTTATTGGGCTGATCAGGTATAAGAATGAAGAAACCTTTTCCCAACTGCTTACACTCTCCAGGACCCTGGTGGCATACACTGAAGTGTGTGCCCGCTTCAGGAACCTCCTGGGGTAGATGCTGTCAGGCCAGTGGTACCCTCAAAAGGCTGGGAGAGTGGAGTGGGCAGCCACATTATTATCCTCAGGACCTGGGGTGCTCTCAGCTGCTTGCTGTGCCAAGCTGAAGGCTCCCCAATAAGCCTATCCCTAGACTCTCCTCCTGCCCCCCCAAATCCCTGCCACACACAAACATCCCTTCATACAGACTGCGAGGAGAGGAAGGCCAGGTCAGGACCCTGCCTCTTTGCTTGGTCCCCCTCACAAGCACACAGCTGCTGAACAAAAAACAAGGAGAGATGACAACTACCTCCACGGCTCTCGCTGTCTGCAGGTTTCACTTGAATCGGACGCGCCATCTGCAATGAAAGAGAAACACAGAGGGTTAGAGCTTGGCCCAGCTGCCTGACACATGGTGCTAATGGCAGTGGCATAAGAGTGCCCCTTTCTGCCTGCTGTGCAGAGTAGGAGAGTGGCAGAAGGGAACCAAGACATCATGACGGCCACCAAAATCCCTGGAGAAGGGACCACATAGATTTCAGACTTCTCAAAAGGAAATGTGGCACTTTTCCCTGCTCAGCTGCTTGCCTGCAGGGAACAGCTCTCCTGGAAATGCCCACCATGCATAAACCTCTGCTTCCTCAGACACAGCAAGTGGCAAAGAAAGGACTCAAGGAAGCAGTTCATCACCCTGAGACTGGAGCCTGAACAGTGGTCAGGGTAGCTTAAGGTGAGACTTCCTGGAAGCTCTTCCTACGCCTACACTGGCTCAGTGCATACATGGTCACCTCACCTAGTTGAGTCACTTTCCTTCCAGGAGGGTTGAAAGCCTGCCTGTGAACTTGGCTAGAAGCAGTACAGCAAGCAGCCATGTTATGTTTCCCCTTCCCCAGCCCTCAGGCAGTCAAAGCTCTGTGCGCCAGAGTGGCTCCAAAGAGCGGTGCTGCTCTCCAACAACATCTCCTACCCACAAGGGGAATGCCCAGGTTGGAAGTGGCAAAACTCCTCTTGCTTGGTTGTGAAGTGCTGTTTACCTCTCTTGTACCCATTAGTGTCATCAGCAATAACCCAGCCACAAGCAACAACCCTGAGGGACAGCTTCACTCATGTGATACCAGGACTCTCCAGCACTTCTACCCAGGAGGAGCTCCATTAAGTAACCCACAGCTTTAACTGCCTGATTTGCAAAGCAGGGCAAAACTCTCCTCTACTGGAAGGTATGTGTGTCCTATGCTACCCAGAAAGCTGACAAGCTGTAGCCTTCTTCCCAGGCTAGTGTGATCCAACATGAGCCAGAATCTCCTCCAAGGAATGGTGTACAAGGCAGGTTTCCACATTCACAGCACATCTCACTCCATGTCTCTCGGCATCATTCACAGAGGCTGACAGTGACTTGAATCACTGACGTTCATAACAAAAAACAATCACAATATTGCAGGTAAGACCTGCACACAAGTCCAGGTATATGCAGGTCCAGGCATAGTCTGCCCCCTCTCTTAGGAAACATCCTCAGCAAAAACAGCAACAACAAAATAGAAAATGGTATCAAGCCATGAAAGTCACCAAGTGAAATGTGTTTAGAAGCCAGCATGCAAAATGTGGACTGCTGTCAAGTCTCCAAGTGGTGGCTGAGCCAGACTGGCCAAAAAACAGAGGTAGAGCCCCTATTCACAACAGCTGGAGGGAATCCATGAAGTAACTTTGCAGTTCACAGGACAGAAGGTGCCAATCAGAAGGCTGCCATGGCACGGCACATCGCTGCAGAGGCCTGACCGCTGGCCACAGGACAGCACTTGTGGCAGCTGGGAGCTGTGAGCTGGCTTCCACTGACTGGTGGATCTCAGGCAGGATGAGCAGAAGCTGGGATCAGTCCCAGGCAATACCATCCCTGCATCGAGGAGCAATATGGGGCGGCTTGGCAAAGCCAGAGACTAGCTGGCAGCTCCCCAAAGGAAGGCCAAGCTGCTGCCATGCTGCACATCGGAGGCAGCAGTGCCAACTCCAAGTCCATCTCCCAGGACTTGCTGTGTCATTTGGGGGAGACGGAAAGGCTGAGGGTCCCTTTCCCATCCTTGACCAGCTGCATAGATTTGCAGAGCTCCTAGCATCCCACTGTGCTGCCACGTGGCCCCAGCATGTGCAGCACTGGCACTTGCCAGCCTCTGGGCTGCTGCTCCCCCAGGAGCTGCCAAGGACCAGGCACCTCTTTCAGCCCATGAGTGGAATGTGGGGCAGGGGTTCAGAAGGACGTGGTCACACATTGCTCCAGAAAGCCTCAGATTTCCTTGCTGAGAGGCAGTGGCTCCTATCGCTGCTCACAGCCTCTGGCAATATGCCTGTGCAAGCAAAGGCTGGGGGTATTAGGGCAGCAGGGAGGTGAGAGGGCTGGGAGAGGGCAGGGATCCCAGATGTGTGCTCGGAAGAGAGGGCTCAGTGCAGAGCCAAGAACAGCAGCTGTTCACCTCACTGCCCACTGCTCCCACAGCTCTGAGAAATAGCTTTGTTTCTACCCAGGATGCAAAATCAGGACTAAGCTAAACAGATGGGAGGGAGATGGAGGGACAGACTCGGATCTCAGCTCTGAGAGAAAGAAATCCATTTGGGGGAAAGGAGGGAAGAAGGGAGGGAGGGAGAAAAGGAGGGAGGGAGGGAGGGATGCCAGGGAAGCCAAGAGCATCACAAACCCACATGACGAGGGACCCACACGACCAGGGACCCACACAGGGATGCTGGGGCTGAGTGCTTGGGGCAAGGAAAGGAAAGGATGGGGGGAGCTAGGGGGGGTTAAGTACCTGAGGACATCTCCCCATCCCCTCCCCCAACAGGGCTGTCACTCCAGCTCCCAGCACCTAGGGTAAAGGAGGTGTTGTCATGGAAACGGTTATTCACCACATGGAACCTGACATTTGTGGTTGCCATGGAAACCAGCTCTTGGGGGCATTCCCTCTGCTTTGCACAAAAGAGACATTTTGATATGATCTCTGGGGAGGAGGCCCCTTCTACCCATCTGTCCACTCCTTTCCTTCGCTTCATCACAGGGACTGAGAAGCAGCTGATGGCACGCTGCAGGGCCTGCTCCTGGGGTGGTGAGCCATGGCTGGCTCTACCAAACCTGTCTGCCATGGGGGACCGCACCCCACAGCGGGGCCATGGCACAATGTCTGCAAGATAGCACTGGCGGCAGCGGTGCCAATGCCAGCATGGTGACGTGGGTCAGTGCTGGCACCAGTCTGGAAGTAGAGTCTGTCTGCAGTGGCAAGAGGAAGCAGGCCTGCCTAGGTGAGATCAGGCAAGTGGGCTCCTTTGTGCCCCACAGCTGTGGTCACGGCTTCTCTCTTGCCTGCTTGACACAGCACCTTGGCAGGGCACAGGAAGACTCACCCTCTGCAGCATCAGACCAACCCCTCGGTCAAGGGCTGTCCATTTCCAGAGTGACTTTAAGAGCGACCCACCAAACTGAGGTCTGGTCTCTGGGCTGGTCTTCATCTGCTCTGAAAGATGTGGGTAAAGAGGAAAAAACAGGATACAAGAAATCTGTCCAGATGGAGAGGCTTGGAGAAGAGCAGCAGGATTCTCTGCCTGATGCTTCCTGAAACGGGAGGTGTCCCAACCAAGGCAGAGACAGGCATGGTCCTCCTTGCAGAGAACTGGCCTCCCAGAGGCTTCCACAAACAGGACTACACCACTTTCATCCTGTTAAGTCTCATGTTGCCATTATAGATGAACAAAATTGTCAAAGGCCTCTAAAGCAGAGGTGTAAGCCTACAAATGCAAAGTTGCTTAAAATCCACCACAACACAGGTCGCAAGGCCTTGAGAAGCGTCCCTGTGTGGTCCTAAACTTTGTATACAGGTTTCAAAGAGCCCTCTGTCCCCTACAGGAACTCAACACACAGAGAGGATGGTCAAGCTTTACCCCTTCCATCTGAGGGAGAAAGAGAGTAACAGAACAGCAGAGAGGACGTGCTTCTGGCTTGCACAGCAAAGTCTGGAAGTAAACATTCTTCTGGCCTCCAGTCGTCATCTCAAGCTGTATAGTAATCAGAGAACACACCTGAGTCTAAGATGCCCAGCTGGGCACAAAATCCAACAGTCAGGATGTGCCTGCCATAAATTCCAAATGCCAAGTAGATGCACATGAACAAACATCCTTTCCCATTCAAGAACCCAAACATGTGAACACACATGACATGGAGAAGCTGAGCAAACAATTTATGAGTTTATCCCTGCCTCACTAGCTGAGCTTTATTTTCCTCATTAAATTATCCAGCTAAGCATTATTATTCTTCATTTCTGAAGAGCATCACATTAACATTTAGTGCATGCTGTCAGGCCACAATGGGCCAAATGTCTCTGAGTTCCTCCCCATCGTGGTCCTTCCTACCCACTGCTAATGACAGACTAAGAGCTGTCAGCTCCAAGACCCACTCGAGAAGCCTCCTGGAGCCACATGCAGCAACGGACACCAGAATGGGCAGCACATGGGAGGGGGCAAAGCTCCCACTGCCTCCCTTCAGCTTCTCCCTCATGTGTGCCCTCCTCACTGGATACACACCTTCCTTTTCCAAACACAGCCACACTCACCCTCCGGAGCCCACAACTCCCTCCAACGATGCTAGTTCACATTGCTGTTCTTCTCACAAGTACATAGCCTTTACTAGTTTTCTTTGGGGTTACCGGCCAGCCTGACAGGGGCACAAAGCTATACCGACCCCTGGAGTGTTACATGCTACAAAGGAGAGCAGGCATGTTTCCTGTGCAGCCCTCAAGGAGCAGTGAGGAGATGCCCGGTGCTAAAAGAGTCACTGCAGCCCGAAGGAGCCTGCAGGTTTCTGGAGAAGGGGCAGTGGTGAGAGACCTTGCTGGTGAGTGTCTAGATTACATCCCACCCCATCCCCAGCATCTGGTCAGCATAGAGAAATGGGGAACTGTGCTCTGTTTGGGCTTCCTCCCTGCTTGAAAGGAAATGCTCCCCCATCCTTGAAGTACTCTTGGGATCAAGGATCTAAGGAAAATTCCTGGCCCTACTATAATCAGAGGAAGAGGTTTCAACGAGGCCAAAACACACCATTTCTCTCACCACACCCCAAAAAAACCCTTCTGGAGGTAAACTAGGTCCCCACATTTACACTGATACCCAGCATGTGCTGTCATCTCAGCAATCCAATAGCCACGTTCTCCAAGGACGAGTAGTGACCCCTGGCTCTTGCTTCCTCAGCTTTCAAACTGCAAAAGCTGGATAGAGGGAGAAAGCCCCCTGGGACAGCAGGGCAAGCCTCTCTATTAATTAGGAGTAAGTGATGTAAAATAGCCCCTCAGGTGCAATGCAGGGGAACCTCACAGTGTTAAATGGGTCAGAGGCAGACAGCATGAAACACACAATGCAGGCTGGCTCCTCTGGGACATCAGGAACCAAAAGGCATCCAAGGCCATTGGCAGAATTAGGTCCTGGGCTCTTAGGCTTTGCAAATTGTGGGCTGGTCTTCTGGCCAGTTAAAAATACCCTGCCTGGATGATCACAACCACTTCTAGCTGTGCAGAGCACATAAATCTAAATGCTGATTTGCTAATTTGGATTCTGTTTCTTGATGGGAACGCAAGCAGTGATAGATTGGTGCCAGTCTCAGTGCTCAAGTCTCCTGCTTGCACCTTTCCACTGACATCTCAGCACACCTCAGTCCTATCCAGAAGAACCATCCATCCCTGAGAATGAGTTGTCTCACATAGAAACATGAGCAACATTAGCACCAAGCACCATTCCAGCACAGCTCTAAAAGCTGCTTATGTGAATTTACCTCATCCAATCCCATGGAGGCTAGGATAATTATGAGTACTGTGTTCCAGGTGGATGAATCAAGGCACATGATGATGAAGGTCATGCAGAAAGTCTGAGGTAGAAGCAGGATGCAAAGTTCAGAGTCCAAACCATACAACTCCTGCTTACATAGCTAAGGCCATCTCTTTCTGCATGAGCAAGGAAGACTGTTGGACGACTTCACCCAACTCCTTTGAGTCACCAAGACAACGACTCATAAGCTCCAACTCCTCTCACAGGTTTCTTTAGGAGGTTATCATGATTTTGCCTGGGATGAGATTGACTTTCTTGCTAGCAGCTGGTGTGGTGCTACGGTTTGGATTTGGGATGAGAATGGTGTTGGTAAAACACTGATGTTTTTGGTTGTTGCCAAGCAGTCAAGGGCTTTTCTGCTCCCTCATACCACCTCACCAGTGAGAAGGCTGGGGGGTAACCCCACACAAGGAGCTGGGAGGGGACACAGCCAGGACAGCTGACCCCAACCAACCAAAGGGACATTCCATACCATGTGATTTCATGCTTGGTGTATAAAGCTGAGGGAAGATGTAGGAAGGGGGTACGTTTGTAGTGATGGCATTTGTCTTCCCAAGTCACCGTTACACATGATGGAGCCCAGCTTTCCTGGAGATGCTGGACCACCACTTGTGATGGGGAGCAGGGAATTAATTCCTTGTTGTGCTTTGCTGCTGTGTGCGGGTTTTGCTCTACCTTTTAAACTGTCTTTATGTCAACCCACAATTTTTTTCTCACTTTTACTCTTCCAATTCTCTTTCCTGTCACAACTAGTGGGAGTGAGAGAGCAGCTGCATGGTCTAGTTGCTGGCTGTGGTTAAACCAAAACAGAGGTATTTTCCCTACCCCCAGCACAGAGGGGAAATCAGGCAGAACAGGAAAGTTATCTGCCATTCCCCACCAAAGCTGAGTGCATGCAGGAATTAGCAAGCAGACATCCTAGCAGCATGTGGGCCACAGCACACATGGACTGACTGCTTTGCTGCTTGGACGCTCTGCTGCACTGTGTTCCTTCTCCCTTAACACAGTCAGACATCCTTGTCCCCACTGTAGCTAGTGCTGCTCTGTGAGGAAGGCAAGCACCTTATCACCATGACTCAGAAAGCCTTTGGATCTCCCTGGTATCTCTATGGAAGTGACAGCACCATTACCGTGCATTAACATCAGACAACCAGCAGGGAGGCCAGCCCAGCCCAGCAATTACAGCCCCTATCATGTACATGACTGTTTGGCGGACACATTTAAGTGCAGTCTCTCAGGACTCCGTGGTCAGTCTGTCCTCATGGGGCTCCTTCCTTGATGTTTCAGTGCACCACAGGACACTGCATCAAGGAAGACATTAGATGATCTTCCCTGTTGGTCTGATCTCTTCTTGTCACTTGTGATTCGTGTCACCGAAGGTCAAAGGAGCTTTTAGGTGAGAAGAGGAAAGTGTCAACTTTCTCAAATCCTTTTCTACAGGTGCTAGGACAACAAGTATCCCCCAGAGGACACAGGAAGAAAAATCCCTGGGCCAAATTCAGGTTTCTAGGGGGCTTTTCAGCAGTGCAAAGAGGAGCAGTATTTGGTCCCAACCTTCCTCCTGCTCCTCCCCGCTCTTGCAAGATAGGGCTGCAGGAACTGAACACCCTAAAAGTTCCTCTATCAAGTTCAAGACCACAAGAGATCATTCTGGCCATCAGAAAACCACTGGCCTGAGGACCTAGACACACCTTGGTCCTCAGGCCCATAGTCCTGTGTCAGTTGCCAGACTTTGCTTCAGCAAAGACAGCGCCTGCCATCCTCGGCTTGCCCAAGAAGACTCAATCACAGGAGCCACCCCCAGCCCTTGTGCTCAGCAAGCCTACAAAAAGCAGGAATAAGAGGCTATGAGATGCATCATGAAGTTACTCCGAGCAAGTGCAAGAAAGCTGTGGAGGAGAGAGCTGGGAGCACTGCCACAATCACCTGATCTTTCTGTCAGGCTGTTTGGAGAAGACATCCAGCACCCATCTTCCCTGTGCTTAATGGTGCACCAGTGACCATGCTTCACTGGACACCTGGTCCAGGGAACATGCTTGGCTGCTTCTCGGTATTTAAATGGGAGCCTCCAAGGACCTTAGCAAAGGGGCAAAGGGCGGACGAGGGGCAGAGGAAGCCCGAGCTGATGGACACAGCCCAGTCATCAGGAGCTCGCACGGGCAGACCAACACGCTGGGTTTGGTCTGGGCCTGACAGCCAGGGGCACTGGCAGTTTCTCAGTGGAGCCATGCCCCACCTCTTCTTCCCCAAGGCAGGGAGAGGGAGCTCTCTGCATTTAATGTGCTCGGTGGAGGGGGCCAAGCCGGTGGCAGCAGGGACCCTCCATCCCAGCCACTGCACCATCCCAGCCACTGCACAGGCCAAGTGCACCAGTTCCCATGGCAACCATTAACGGCCCAAGTGGTGCAAAACCTCCTGCAATAATGATTTGCCCATGGGAAAATCCAATGAAAACGGCCCTGAATCCCAGTGTCACCGTAAGAACTCCCTGAGCCATCTCTTCTCTGGGCTGAACAGATGTTATGGTTGTTATTAAACTATTTCACTTTAGGAGCGCTCACAGACTGGAAGAAAGGCCCAGAGTGACTGCGGGATCTCCTTAGAGATTTTCAAAACTCAGTTGGAGAAGGTTCACAATGATCTGATGTACTTATCCCTGTGCTTTAAGTGGGGTTTGACTAGAGACCTCAGAAGCCTCTTCCAACATAAATTATTCTGTCATTCTATATCCAAATTGACAAACATTTGTGTGCAGGCACACATACCAAACAACCCTGGGGAATGCAGAGTGATGCTCGGGAGTGTGGGTGCCTTTGCAAAGATGAAGGTCTGTGTGGGCTGGTGGGCAGAGAGGTGCGTGCGTTCACGAGTGCAGGCGAGCTCACCAGGAAAATGCCAGCCCTAGGAGGCAAAAGTCTCAGCTCTATGCTACAAGGAGATGTGAGCAGCTGGTTGTGCAAAGGGCAGCAATTTCTAGGGAGAAAGGGAGGCCCTGAGTGGACAGGACAGAGCCTGCATGTGTGCATTTGGTCAGCAAGTGGGAATGGGTACCGATCTTTAATGCCATTATCCTTCCAATTCTGCCAGCAGCAGGAGTCAATGTTTGCATTGGCAGCTTGCTCTCCCCCTGCCACTTCAGGGTATGTACTTCATAGGGCTGCTGCCTTCCCTCACTGCTAGTTCTCATCCCCTTAAGCCAAACCTCCACAAGCATTTGCAATTCTCTCTGCACTGAAAGGCACTTCTGTTGCTCCTTGGCCAGGATCTGCTTTGCCCAGTACCTTCGTGTCCTGGTGTTGCCATTTCAACAAGAGAGCCTTGACATGCTCTCTGTATTGCTACCTTCTACTGATAATGTTGCATGGCTCTCACAAATTTGCTGATATTGTCTATCAAGCCTCCAGGATGGACATGGCAAAAACTTCTCCACCCTACCCTGCCCAAAGGTTCAAACTGCAGAAGTCACCTCAAAGATTAACAACCAGAGGAGTCCAGCTTCAGCCCTCTATCAAACATTCAGGCGTCCTGCTCCGCTCCTCAGCACATCTCCCAGCTTTGCCAGCTGCAATAGCCTGTAGCGTTCACACGAAGAAACTTTCAGAAATGCTGGTCCAGGCTGGCTTCACACCAGCAGTTGTACAAAAGAGAGGGGAGAATGAGATGCTTTGACCTCTCTACCAAAACCCCTCCAGTCACCTGTGTTCCTTTATACCATCACAGACTGTGGATTCTGACAGATGGCCCATGGTGAGCCCTTGCTCCTGGCAGCACAGGAGACAGCCTGCCCACAGGGATGCCCTCTGCTCAAGCTCTGCTGGGTCGCTGCATTAATCCTTGTGCCCAACCATCTGAGTTAGTGCTGCAGCATCCCAACCCCTGGTGCATTCCCAGAGTCTCTCTCTGCTCTAATGCTGCTGCTCTCTGTAATTTTCCATTCCTGTGTTCCCTACGTTCCCAAGCTGTGCATCCATGAGTTCTCCCCCGATGTAGCCACATTTCAGTTTCCCCATCGCCGCTCTTAAACTGCCCGTATTCCAAGCTTGGATCAATACCAATTTCTGTGACTTACTTGCCTACCTTTCAGCAAGCCCTTCTTTGTTCTGCATAGAAATAAAACTGTAACTGTACCTTGCCAGAAGAATTACTTTTTTAAACCGCCCCCCTCCCCCCCGTCTTCCTCCCTCTGTTCTTCTTCCCCTTCTTCTTCAGGAGCAATTTTATGTAATTTGCAACTGTCTGGCTGCAAATGAAAAGAGACACAAAGCATTTCTGCGAAACGTTGAAAAGCTGGCTGCTTTTCCCTCAAATTTCACTTAGCGAGAGGCTTTAACTTGGTGTGTGATCACTGCGTGTCATTAATAACCTCTCCAGTTCCTTTCAGAACTCAGCAAAGTGAAGGCACAATCACGAATCAAAGGCATGGGTTATTGAGATATAATATCGTTTCACCAAGTCAGGGATGAGTGTGCCAGGGAGTGGGGAGAATGTGAAACACTGCACTGTTAGGCTGGCTGGCAGCCGAAGAGGACACTAGAAGTAGGAAGAAGCATAAGGGCTTGATTCCCTCTCTGCTTTTCAGATCCAAAGATTTTGCTTCTGTTCAGCCTCCATGGGTTGTGTGTCTTTCCCCAAGCCCTGTGGACTCAGGCCACAAAGGGAGCTGTTTTCTATTTTGTTCCTCAGGCAGATCTGTCTCCATCTCTGTTGAGTCTTTGGTGCCCATCAAACTGCTTTATTGGGACTGAGTCAGACTTAATTGTGCAGTTCCCCAGCCTGTCCTCGGGGAGCAAAACTGGAGAACACAAAACAGAATGGGCTTGTGGCAGGCTCGCCGGGAGGTGGCTGTGGGCAGAGAACTGGCCGCGATGCTGCCACTGTCAATGTGCTCACAGCATGAGGGAGTCACTGTGAGCAAGGTGTGATGCACTTCCCACTTTCGTGTGAACTGACCAGGGTGACCAGCAAACCACTCTCGCTGCGTGCCAGCCCTTTGGCCGTGCCAAGAGTCAAAGGTTGCTGCCCACATCTGAGGGCCCTCAGCAGAGTGTGTGGAAGCAGGCTCCCTGCTCACACAGCCACAGGACAGGCCATTCTTCCTGCCTAGTGATAGCAACAGCAGAGATACTTGGCATCCTTTCGAGTTCCTTAGCACGTCTGGGTGATCAGGCACTTCTGCTAATTCAGCAAGGATGCACTTTACCTCTCTGTTCTAGGAAGCTCCATTCTTCCTTCCCCAAAGGAAGATTCACATGTTTGCTACTTCCAGACTGCACTGATAGCAATTCACCAGCTCTGAAGGCAACACAGATGTTTTAGATAATACAATATGCAACTGACAGTCTTCTTGCTTTACGCCCTGAGCACACTAGCCCTTACAAAAGGGGGTGAAAATCAAAAATCTGTCTACCTTCAGAAAAAGATGCTAAGCCTTTCTGTCAAAAAATACGCCTTTTTGAGTTTAAATTCTATTTAGCTACCATACATCCAACAGCCCCCAATTTAAAAATAAACAAGAATTTTTATCTCCCAAAAGCAGAAGTTGCCAGAAATTCCATAAAAGCAAACAGAGACCATGGTGAGTCCTACTGACTTATGCAGTAAACCTATATTATAAATATAAAACCTCAAGAAAGCTACACTGCAGGAAAACGTGGCACCATTCTTAGCTGGGCTGAAATCACCAGCATCAGACCTGGAGGGTCTAAGCAACACAGAGGTGTCTCTGTGAGCACAGGCTACCCAGCGAAGAGAAGCCTTGGAAGAGAACCCAGAAGTCCTCCTCCAGCCTAAGGACATATCAAAGCATTTTCATAAGTCTGTCCTTACCAAATCCCCAGTCCAGACTAAGAAAGCCATTTGTCTCTATTCAGGTTCATGAACTGTTGAGATCAACCACTGGTCTCTGCCTTCAGACCAACAAAAGAAGGTACTTGGGTACTTGTGGCATCTATGGCTGCAACACAACGGCAAGTGAAGGATTACCAACAAGATCCTTTTGATGCCAGTTTGATCCATTGCTATCTCTAAATGTGCTGATGCTTGGTCATGCATTCAAATGACAGTTTGTGTCATCCTACACTGATGTCAAACTTTCTTCCTGCTCTTGCTATGTGCAATAAAGAGATAATAAAAGGGTAAAATGAACAAATTGCTTGGTTACCGGACTACGGCCCGTTTACTGAAATCCCAGCAGTGTGGTCCAGTACATTCTGTTCTCTGTCCTATGCTAGGGTCCTCGCTAGATTTCTGGTGAGAGGCTTTGCCACATAGTTCATCGGATGATGATCTACATGTACAGAGACAAAATTTCATAGACTTGTTCCCAAAATAGGGATGCAATCAGTTACCTAGCACTCCTGCCTGTGACTCATTTCCAGAATATTCTCTGTGATCAGTTGGGTCAGAGGGATGGGTAATACTATACAGACACAAGCAAATCAGGCTAAAACAGGGCTGAAAGCTACCTCAGGTCACCCAGCCCATGTCCATGCCAAAACCAACTCTA
Organism: Tringa tobata; assembly: GCA_033628505.1. NCBI lineage: Eukaryota > Metazoa > Chordata > Aves > Charadriiformes > Scolopacidae > Tringa > Tringa tobata. The sequence goes on along the minus strand of JAHREE010149740.1, from coordinate 8,778 downwards.
TGCACACCAGGATGGAGGTTTTTTCCATTCTGGTAGTAACCATCTCTAAATGGCCACTAAAACAACCAAAGGGAGAGAATCCTGCCTTCTTGGTCATTGAGGGACTTCGCAAAAGAGAAACTAAATGTGATGAAGTGGTGTATTGCCAATCTGAAAATAGACAGCTCCAAATGCAGCACGGCTCATCTGCACCTTAATCCTGAAGCTTAATTACACCACATTGCTCATTAACTGTCTCCAGATAAACATGTTCAAAAGTACTCAGCACAGACTTCTCACTGTTCCCAAGCAGTTTCTTACACCTCTCTCAACAGAAAAAGCCTTTAGATCACCATATCACAGATAAACTGCTGCTTTAAATACTACTCCATGCAGCACTCCACAACCACTGAGAGCACAGTAGAGAACATAGCAAAACATGCAACAAATTCCCAATGCAGAACTGCAGCAAAACTGAGATTGCCCCAAATCCACTGAGCCTCTCATGAATAACCTTTCTACAGGTACTGGGTAGAGGCAGGCCTGTCTTCTCCATTGTTACAGCACTGTACCATGAGTCATCACAACTGGTGCTCCATCGTTTGACTTGTTCTTACAGGCTGTCAGTTCTGCCCTGGACCAACACACGCAGAAGATTACACTGCTTTAGCCTGAAAGGCTGACCTTATCCCCTCACACAAAATTAACTAAACTGTATTTAAGCATCTGCTTATCTGCACTATTCGCCCTCGCTGCCGTGAGATAACCTGAAACAGTAAAGATCCTATGAAGAGGTAATTAAGTTACCTGCATTTTCCAGCCCTCAAATACCAACACAGGCCCATGCAAAAGGGCACAAAGGTAAACAAATATGGAAGAGGATGTGTGTGTGGAGGTCCCGAGGGAGCTGGGAGAGGTGAGGGAAGCTATTTGCACCTGTATAGGTTAAACACAAAATGTTATGGTTAAGAATTTCTAAACCATCTCTGCAGACCTCTGGTTTACGTTCATTATTCTGTTGCCTTGAGCACTCAGGGCCTCCTGTGAGCTTCTAAGTACCCAACTCATCCACCTACTCGCCTCCAAATGAATCCTTCCAACATGCTTGATCAACCTCCTCAGCGCAACAAGGCAACTGTCCAGTCAAAGCTCTCAGATCATACCAAAATGGGAATGGGAAGAATTCAGGACTCCTGAATTGATGAAGCTCACCTGCAGTTCCAAGGGAGCCAGATGACTTCTCTGTGAGGAGGGACCTATTCCATAGCACCTGGTCTCCTGTGATCCCTACTGCACTTTGCTCCCAACACCAGCTGTTGAGTGAGCAGAACCCAGGAAGAGATCACAGCTAGTTCAGCAGTCTTGGTCTCACCTATAAAACCAATTTCTCTTCCAAACAATGCAATGTGGCAAGAGTATTTTTTCCATCTGAGAAGCTGATCCAACTCAGCCTGCAGGACAATGGCAGACTAGGAGTGGATGCACCAGGAAGTTCTGCACATCTGGAGGAAAAAGCACCGGTACCTTGTCTTCTCTTGTCAGCTTTCCAGCATGTCCATAGTGAAGGCTGGGCTCGCACACTTCACCCCAAAGCCCACAATTCCCTAGTGACAGATACATAGCTGATGGTGTCATGCCGCACAACAGAGATCAAAGAGCAGCACAGAAACAGGATTGGCTGGAGTTACATGGGGCAGCCTTTGCAAGGCAGAGAAAAGAGCAGCAGCTCTGTGAAAAGTTGCCCTGTGCTTTGGCTTCCACTTCCCTGTTCTAACCCACAAACCACACTTCTTTTTCACAAGCAGGAAAATTAATCCAAGCCACTTCTCACCCTCAGTCCGTCCCCTGACAACCCCCGATTCACGTGCCCACGGCATGAGCTCCAGGCACAATTCACCGGGACTTACCCCTGGCAAAGTCTTCTGTTCGTGCAGTGCTGTCTGGGCTTTGATGGCAGAGTCTCTGGCACAGTACGTGAGGAACGCACAACCTGCAGTAGACACAGCAAGGGTCATGTTAGACATGCAATTGCGGATGCACATCGACACAACCTTCCTCTTTGGTGACAGCAGGTGATCAAAGTACAGGAACCACAGCTGCTGCCCTGTTCCAGCAAACCCCAGTCCCAAGGTTTCTGCTCGGGTACAGAGATGTGCCCAGGACAGCCCTTGTGCAAGACCTGACTTGGGGGGGACGCGGAAGGCAAGGCTTGCTAATTACAGGTGCAAATGTTACATAATTTGGATGTGTTGAAGACACTAGGAAAAAGGACAAAGAAACAACGTTAAAGGTCTTGCAGACCCCATCCAAGATGTGTTGAAGTCATGGAAAAGGGTCCCAGTGAATCCCCTAGGTTTGAAACAGGAGTTGGACAGGGAGAGAAACAACAGGAGATTCTGTGGGAGAAACAGCCCAAAACACAAGGATCGGAGGAGATGTAAAGATCAGTATGACTATTGATGCAAAAACAAACAAAAAAAAAAAAGCAAGGAAAGAGGAAAAGGGTCCATCTGAGATTTTAGGCTCATATGAAAGCTCCATGATCCACATTTACAGAATCGTGTAAAGCTACAAAAGGAGAGGCCTGGGTTTCTGTGCCATATATACACCCATACTATGTGCATAAACACACTTAAATATACATATGTATGACAAGGGAAACACAGAGAATAACAAAGCATAATGCATTCTGCAAGGGCCAACTTAAGAAGCAAGATAAAAAGCACATGGAAAAGGCCAGATCCTGACATCCTTATTCAAGATTTAACTCAACATCTTAGCCTAACACTGGAGCCAAGGGAGGAGGGGAGGAACTGTAGCCCTTCCAGGAAGAAGAGCGATCATACTTGGGTGCTCTGATGTTAAAAATAATAAGATGAAACTGAGCAAAGGAAAAATTTGTCTGGTTATCAAGAAACATTTCCTAGCAGAGGGAGATTTATTAGACTGTGGGACGTTCTCCCCAGGGAAATGCCTGGAGCTCCATCAGTTGTGTTGTTTCAGATGAGGATGGGCAAAGCACTGGCAAACAGACTCAAATGCTAGAATGCAACTGACCCCCTCACTCATCCCCCTCCTATTCGCAGTGGCATTTCACATTCTAAGCAAAGGCAGGACATGTCCCTTCAGCTTGTTGCTAAATGTCCATGATTATATTGTTGTGCTGGGGCTGCGGATGCATTGTTAGGGCCTGAATAGAGAGGCCTGTTCTTTTGCCCCCACCTTCTTGTGCCTGGTTTGGGGTACTCCAAAGCTGCTTCAGCTCTGCATGGACCCAAAGGAATACAGGACAGGGGCTGTCTGATCTCTCCCCTCCACCCCAATGACTCCATGGTACACGACACTTTTAGGCCTCACGGAAGCCAGCTGCTCAACCCATTGCAAAAAGATTATGCTGTTCTTCCATCCCAGCTCCAACAAGCAAATCACATCTGTCCTCAAAGCTCTTGCTAGGCTGGAAAAAATAAAAACCTCCACAAACAGCACACAAGTATTAGATATCTTGAACAGGCAATTAAAGCTCCTTATCACCCAGGTTTTGAACTGAGAATGCTGCACCAAGGCCAGACGCGGGATCACCATATAATTTAACAAAGGCAGTGAAGGCAGGAAGCAGGCAGGTAACCTTCGCTTGCCACACAAAGGCAGCCAGCTCTCTTTTGTCGGGGGGAAGCACCCTTTCGCTTTTGCTCTCCCCTCCAGGCTGCTCTGATGTCAAGCATCAGAAAAAGCCTCAAAAGCACCTGTATGACCAGAGAGCCGAAACCCTATTTCTAACAGATTTTGGGGCCTGGTCACCAAAGTCTCAAATGCAGATCCTTGCCTGATTCTACCCGCTGCTCCAGTCTGCCATTTTACACACCACATGAGACCTATTCTAAGAAAATTTGGGTCAGGTTTAGCACACAAAACTCTGGAGTCAGGAGCTGGGAATAAACAATTTATTCCACTGAGAGCTTCAGTGCATTGGTACCATGTCCACGTGAAATGAAGACACCATCAGGAGAATTAGCCATCAAACTTAAGAAAACTAAGGACAGGAGAGTAATAAGTTTACATGAAGCTACCTGCTGAGTTAAGCACTCAAACTCAGTCCCCGAGTCCCAATTCTAGTGCTCAGGAACATCAAAGCCGATGTAATGCATACTGGCAGGCTCAAAAACCTCAGCCCATGAGAGGACAAGGATAAAATAAGGATTGGACAAAGGTGCACCATTTAGTGGGGATAAAGGAAAGACACTCCTCACACAGGGACAGAGAGTTATTTTGCAAGTTGCTGTCATCATGCCAGATCAGGGATTTGTAAAGCCCAGCAACACCTACATCCACCAGCACCAATCCAAAAAAAAGCTATGAACTCCCTCCCTACAGCCCTCCGGTCCTTCTGCTCCCTACAGCAAAGGCAGCCCAAAATACTGTTCATCTTTTAGGTGCTGTGGTGTCTGTACCAAGAGGCAGCAGCCTCTAGAGACAGAAGCATCCTGCAGCTATAGAGGCCGAAGATGCCTCACTCAGACCTCCTGCTTCTCTCCCAGGGCAAACCCTGCTGTTGCTCTGTTTTTCAAGAATGTGGATATTTGCTCAACAGAAGCCAGTTTGTACTCCCTCTCTTCACTCAAACATGAAAGCGCACTTAGGCAGCCTCTAACAGGCTGCGTCTGGGCTGGACTGGGACAGGAAGCCTATGGGCACAGGACAGCCCTGTCTGCTGCTCCATCCCTCGGCTCTCCTTGTCTCTAAGCTTTCAGGACATTCTGCTCATTCCTTTCATTTCATTCTTCCTTCCCAAATGGCAGGAATCTGGGAGGCTGTATGAGCTGTGGAATGGAGGGAGCTGAAGAGATCAGCTACATCCTTTGGAAAACATGATTACTGTCCTCCACAGCCAGATGTTTTGGAGGTAGGATGCAGGAGTCAATTCTATTCTCTTTACAAAGTCCTGGTCAGAAATACACAAAAGCGGGTTTGGCAGAAACACTGCACTCTGACTAATTGTGTAAGCAAATATTTGGAAAAAGGAATTTTCCTAGGAATTTTCCACAGCCTGTTCTTGTCCCCTGCCTTTGCTCAGGTGCCTGAAGCTTACAGAAGTACCAGAGGCTCAAGGAAAGCCATGTTTTCCCACCTAAGAAGCATTTCCATGACAGGACCCCGCTCACCATGCCTTTCATGGGTTCTTCAGCCTCCTAAAACTTTGAGCCTGACAGTCATCCAGGGATCCACAACAGAGAGGAGATATCCACAGAGGTGCAAAGGGACCCGTCACTCTCACTAGGTTTTCTCACTTTCACATTTCCTGCCTTAGTTGACAGCAAACTCAGCTTGACAGGCTTATGCCCCTTTGGGCACTTCTAACACCAAGTCAGTTAGGCCTGCTGAGGCATGGGACATGGTGTTACAAAGTGCTCAGGGTGTTAAAAAGCGCCGGCCTTGAAGGTCCCAGACAACCAGCCAACCCGGTGATGTTGGTGATCAAATCACAGAACAGGGAAGCGTAACACCACCCAGAGCACTGTCTATATAACCAAGTCATTACAAGTCCTAAATGGGGGAACCTGGACCGTAGTTGCTGCTGGACAGTGAGAGCTGTGACCCTGGTGGCCAGGGACACGTCCACCACCCTCTGCCTCCTCCGAGGACCAAGTGACTCATCTTTTATACGATTTTCAAGTCTGGATGATGATTGTTATATTGATACAGCAAACCATGTATTAAAATCTGACCCCATCTGCAGGGGGTCCATTATAAATATTATAAATTCTATTTATAATATTTATATTATATATATACCAATTATGCTTGCAGAAATCCTGCACCATTCTAATCACAAATTCTGTGCTACAGTAATCATAAAATTCTATTAAGAAAATAAAGCTTTAAGTGTAACTATGACTGAGTGCTGTCACCACTCTGCCAAGGATCACTAAAAGAAACTGTATGTCCCCTTACTGTTGGGTGACACTACCCTACTCCAGCTGGCTCCAGGAGGGTTTCCAGCTCCCTGTAAGCACAACCCAGCCTAGTTCCACCTGCAAGAGGGTGAAGCAATAAAAGAAGATATATTCTGTGCCTGATCCTCCCAACAAACCACACATTGACTCCCGGATTTATAGTCCCTTCAGATCCTAAACATTACTCCAGATACCAGCAGTGTAAAGCCTTGAGCAAGAAAAGGCTGTCAGTCTGCAGAAGAGAGGGGTCTCTAGATTCAAGTTAGCATTAGAAATCACATCAAATACTTCAGCAGGGGAAGCATGGAGTCAGCGGGGAGCTTATCTACAAGCCAGCAGAAGCTAAGTCAATACCCAGCTGACAGTGAGGCAAGTTAGGCTTAGGTTGTTATTGCCTCCTTGCCCTTTGGAAAAACCACCCATCTCCACGTGCCCTGCCAGAGGGATGCTCTCGTCCCTGCCATTCCCCTGCAGTTCAGTTTACTATTTCACACTCCAGAATTTCTCCACTTTCCCTACCATGAGCCCTGCTAGGAAATCCACCCAGAAGATCATAGCCGACACTCACAGAAGAACCGCCTTCTGCCCAATCCTGGAACACAAGGCTAAAAATTTTCAATTGATTCTCCCTGCTCCGTCTCCTCTGACCCACTCCAAAAGCTTGTTCAAATGCTTCCCTGCTCTTCCCATGAAAACATTAGCTTTAAGACAAATGCTGCTATTAACATGGAAATGTATCTGTGATTAACATAAACAGAAAAACGGCCTCATGAATAATATTAGGAGGCTGGAGCGGTATCAACTACCAGCAGTCAGGTTGCTGAGACACAAATAGTCAGGCACTAACAAAACCATTTCAAAACGATGCTCATGTTTCTAGTAGCTCTGTAAGATCCTCCTCTGACTCCAGTGAATCCATCAGTTCTCAGCACCTGTACAGACAGTCCCGGCCAGCTCTTGGGCTCCCGGACTCTGCAGCCCAATTCACACCATCCCGCCCTGGCAGGCCTTTTTCACCTTCTTCCTCCCTGGGGGTAGAGGCGGCTGCTCAGCGCCCTGCCAAGATGCAAGGGATTGCCAGAGGAGCCACAGGGCTCTACCAGCAGTGCTGGCTCCTCACACAACTGCTTCTCCCCATTTGGGGAGAGAAGGGGAAAATGCAGATGGAAGCCGCATGCGAGCTGTCAACTGGATCTCGCTGCAGGCCTAGGAACATGGGGACGGAAACCCAAATCTGCTGTTACAACTGCCCCAGAGAGATTATGGCGCAGGATCGAGTGCAAAGTTATCCAGATTTGCCAAAGCCTTCCCCTGACCAGGGACTGTGAAGTCCTGGCCAGCTCCTGGGCCAGGTCTGGCACCCTCTGGGCTTGCTGAGGCTAATGGCCGCAGCAGCTCCTCGCCAGGCTGGCCTTCCTGCACAGGGCCCAAGCCAACACCGCCAGACCTGGCATGAAGGGAGGGGAAGGCTAGGGTCAGGGCCGGCTGGATTGTGAGTCTAATTTCTTCACTGCATGCTAACCCCCCCATCCTTGTGGAGGAATGACTTCTTTGGGGAGGTGTATCGTCTGTTCCCAAACCCATGCCACCAGGAAAGGAATTCCAGCATTTCACTTTGTGCAAAACAGGGCGGGAGGAGAGGGGGCAGAGGAAACTGAGGTTGTGTGGAAATGACTGTACAACAGCCACCAAAACCGACACATCTCAACGCCCAGAACAGAGCACCAACAACCCCTGACCAACACCAGCACCCACTCAGAAATGTCAAAACCAAAGGGATATATTTATTTTGCTGCAGGAATCCTGCATTTAGCAGCAAGTTAATGTCACACAGATCAGGCTAATACCAGTGCTGCCCCCTCTAATTTCCATATCTAAGTGGCAGATCCCTAAAATCTGTCTCCTGCCTGGAACCTGACCCCAGACCACACAGCCTATATTTAATATGCCAACTGAAATGAAATGTGCAATTGCCTCTTGCCTCAGGCCCATTCTCCTCTTCACTGGGTTTGAAACCTGGCAACTCACTGTCAGATGGCAGCAGGTTTGGACTCCGTGCCTTGCACACGGACACACAAGCACATGGCATTTTGGTTCTTAAGTCCCAACCAGACGCACTTCTTCAGCTAAATTCAAGACAGCACAGCTCCCACAGCCTTTAATGAGGAAGCGTTTTTCTTTTGTGTTGGGGTTAGATTTGGCCTTTTGTTTGAAAACAAACTTATTTTTCTGTTGTCCCCTTCCCTCTCTGTTCAGTCTAGAATGGTTCAAGTCACCACAGCACTCTCAGTTTTTCTAACCTTTCCTCCTAAATCTGAAACCAGAGGGATCAGGACCAAATGCAACTCACATGCGCTAACACACGACCCCATCACAGATCAGTTTAGGTCACAGAGGCCCAGGCTGAGCACTGACAGCTTTCACGGCACTCACTGTAGGTTCCCTGCAGGGAGTGGTGCTTCGGTCGCCCTCAGATGTCACAGCAAATGGGTTCCCTGAATTCCCATCCATGGCTGGGGCTGTGCTGATCACAAGATCCCAAACACCTGCTGGGGGTGGGCTAGAACTGGGCCACAGAAGGGAGCCGACATCCTGGATGCCACAGCTTTTCAAAATACAACTTTCAAATACAACAATAAGTGCAGCTAAACAACCCTCCTCAAACTTTTTAGCATCCACTAAAGGTCTTTCAGCAGAGAAAGACCCCTTGTCTCTCCCAGTCCATCATCAGGAAGGCCCCTCACCTCTCCCAAACGCCACTGCCAACAGCAGATTTGCAGCCCATATTCTTTGTTACGAGGATTTTCACACCGCAGCGCTGCGCTCCTGGCGGGGGGTTCCGAGCCCT
>JAHREE010149739.1:52066-63355 GCA_033628505.1 Tringa tobata | reverse complement strand
GAGTGCTCCTGGCTCTCCGAGCGGCAGTACTTCCCAAACGCCTCCTCCTTGGGGATGTCGGGGTACAGGTACACCAGGGGGGACACCAGGATGTTGGTGGCATCCATGATTTTGTAGCCCATGATGATCTCCGCAAATGACATGTTGTTCAGCTGCTGCTTGGTGTAGGGCTCCACAGACTGGATCTGCGTCTTCCCTGCACGAGGGGACCGGTGACACCCCACCCCACGTTCCTCGGGCAAAGGCAGGGCCTCCCGCAAACCCCCCAGGAGCCGCAGGGACAAGACAGGGCTGGGCCTCAGGAGACACCCAGCAGACCATGGGGCAGGATGGGGACCTGCTGGGGTGTTTGAGTGCCGCAGAAGATTGTGCCACATGGGCAGGGGCACCTAGGACACAGAGACCAGCAAAGGGCACCCAAGCTCAAAGACTTAACCGGGGGAGAGGCCTTTGTGAGGACAAGGACAAAGGACAAGTGAAGGGACAGTGCCATGGTCTGAGCTCCCTGCAGAGCCAGGTGGTGAGGACCGCGAGGGGGAGAGCACGTACCACTGATGTCCTTCTCCACCCAGGTGAAGGTGATGCCCCCCTCCTTGCTGCTCTCGCTGAAGCGCAGCAGGAAGGTCCCCGGGGGCTTGGTGCTCAGGATGGCTCGCTCCCGCTCCTTGCTGATGAACCCCATGATGTACCTGGGGGTGGGGAAGCGAGGAGAGCAGGGGTGGGTGAGGATACCAGGGCAGCTGCTCTGGGACATGAACCCTGCCAGCTCTGTGCATCAGGCAGCAGCAGGACCTGGCCCAGCCACCATTTTAAGGATTCCCAGGTGGGTCCCAGAACCCTCACCCAGCCAACAGGGCCTGCACAGGAGAAGCATCCCGGGAAGCCCTCCTGCACCAGGACAGGGCTCCTGGGACCCCTCCCAAGGCCCAGCCTGACCAAGTGTCCCCGGACTGACGCCGGCTGGGGCTCACCCTTCGTTCCACAGCGCCAGGATGTACTTTTTCACCAAGTCAATGATGTTGTCCAGCCAGACCCAGAAAGAGAAGCCTTTGCCAGCCATGTTCTCCTGAGGAGGAGGGCAGAGAGGCCGTGAGCATGGCCCAGAGGAAGGGATCAGCCGAGGGAAGGCGCTCAGGGAGGAGAGGGAGTCATACCTTGCAGAACTTGGCCCAGGTGATCTGACAGCCGGAGTAATTCACACCTGGCCCTGGCAGAGAGGAACAGAAGTACCAACAGTCAGACTGAGCTGTCCTTCCAAGGACACCCTTTCCAGGGAGCTGGGGGGCAGCAGGGACAGGCAGGACACCCGCTCCATGTTACCTAGGAGTTTCTCTGCCAGCGTTGTCAGCTGCTCGATGCTGAGGCCGCGCTTCGTGGTGGAGGAGAACTGCCAGCTCAGCACCTCTGCCACCTGGTCCCAGGTCCCAATGGGTGGCTTGGTGAAGAAGTTCACGTTCTGTACAAGGGAGAAGAAGGCCCTGAGTAAGACGTGGGACAGAAGCAGAGCCAGGTCCTGCCCCAGTCCTGCTCCCAGGCCACAGTTTCCCTCTCCTGCCTGCTGGGATGCTCTGGTCCCCTACCTTGGGGTTGTTGGTCAGCATGTTGTACCACAGGATGGATGCCCAGGCATTGGGCATCTGGCAGATGTTGGAGATGACCACTACAGGCAGTGAGTGGGTCTGCAAAGACAGGACACCAGCATGGGCTGGGACATCTCTCAGGGCTCCTCTGCGCTGAGGCCCACAGCAGCGAGAGGCAGAAACCCCCAGCTCACCTCCAGGTCGATCTTCAGCCCCTGGTGATACACCTCTGTCTCAAAGGTGATGAGGTGCAGCTCCTCGGTGACTATCAGTGAGGCCTAGTGTGGAAGAGGACACAATGAGCACACAGGAGACGCCAGCCCTTGGCCTGACACTGCCACCAGCCCCCACGCTGTTGCCCAGGGCTGGGGGGACAGGGCTGTTCTGGCAGCTGCCAATGCCCCAGAGGGTGCTTGTGGTTTCCCCCCAAAAGGGCAGTGCTCCTGCTTCTCCTCAAGGCTCGGCTGCGAGATGGGGAGCAGAGCTGCCAGCAAAGGGCTCTCACACCAGGGCCCCCCCAGCACTCACGTCACAGTTGGCTCGGCCTCCGTTCCCGCACCGCTGCTCCCGCAGGGTCTGTGGAGAGGAGGAACGGGCTGAAGCCTCACCGTGACAGCACGTGGCCTCCACGGGAGCAGCCCAGGGCTCCTGGGACCTACCAGGTGCTTGAACTCTGCAGAGAGGCTGCCGTTGTTCGACTCCTCCATGTTCATGACCTTGGTGTTTGTCCCCAGGATGTTAAACTTCCGGGACCTCGAAAGAGGAAAGACGGAGCATGGCTGACAGGGCCCTCAGAGCAAACGTGCAGCAGGACATTTGCCGGGATTAAAAGCAGAAGTGAGAAAAAGAAAAAAATAAAAGAAAAGAGAAGAAAACCAAACCACCATTGCACTTACCCCCGAAGCGCTGCAACATCCCCGGAGTCCCTAGGAGAGGGGAGAGACACCCGGTCATGGCCACAGCCTTCCCACCTCGACACAGACACGCTGCATCACAACACCGAGTCCAGGCCCCCCAGGTTGTCCCCTGGGACCCAGCACCACCCCGCACCCTCCAACGGCGGCAGGAACCAATCCCACTCCAGTCACCCCACCCAGTGCCACCAGGATCAGGGTACAGGACTCACTTGTCAATGCAGACTTTAATTTTTAGCTGATAGTTCAGCTCTGGAAACTTGACCAACAACCTGCAAAGAGTCAGCAGAGCGTGAGTGTGAGCATCCTGCACACACAAACTCAACATCTGGCAGATACCGAGAACAGCTGGATGCAGAGCAGCACCGTGGCTCACACCACCAAGCTCACAGGGACGTGCCGTTACCCAGCTCCTCTGCATCCCCGAGCCCCCCTTGACATGTCAGCCCTCACCCTACCTCCAGAGCCACGGAGGTGCTGACGCTCCCCCTGAGCCCCCCTGCCCAAACACCCTCTGCACTGCTCTGCGGCCAGACGCTGCCACGAGCACAGCGTGGGCACGGCCATGAGACGGTGCCAGAGTCCAGAGTCACAGCAGCCACTCTCTGTGGAGGGTGGTGGGGACCAGGGGCTGGCTGAGAGGGACATGCTGAGGCTGCCTGCCCCGGCAGCGGGATCGACCCGAATCCTGGCAGAGCCAAGTTGGGGGCTGCATCTGCACCATCACCTTCTTCAGAGAGGTCCCGCTGTTCCCCCCTGCACAGCCCCTTCCCTCACCTGCAGTGGGATCGCCAGGGCCAACGACACCCACCTGACTTTGGTGGTGAACTGCACCCCAGTTTTGATGACAAGGGGCCGGTCAGGGTGCATGGGCATGCAGGGCTGCCTCTCCACCACGAAAGCGCTGCAGAGGAAGACACAAGAACCACAGTAAAACCTCCAGCCCCCTCACTGCCCACCCCTCTACCTGCGACCAGGACACTACCCACAGCCCCCGGCACCTTTTCATCAGGTTCCGGAACAGCTCCACAATCCGCTCCTCCAGCATGGGCCGGTGCTGGACAATTGGGTCACCCTTGTAGGACACCTTCTGCTGCAGTTCTTCCAACTTCTTGATCTGCTGCCGGGTCTGTAGCTGTGATTCGGCGAGAGAAGTTATCCTGGGGGAGCAGGAAAAGCAGTGTTAGTGCTGGCTGCCCTGTCCCAGCCCGCAGAGCCCCCTCTGCCTCAGCTCGTGCGAGGGAGGATACCCTCTGTACCAAACAGAACATGTCTGTGGCTCCCGACCCACTGTGTTTTTCCGGGCTGTACATTACAAAAGAAACCTGCCCGAATTCTGCAGAGACACACCAAGGACCACAAGCTTCTCAGCCTTAAACCCCACAGGCCCGGGGCAAGTCGTTCCAGCACTATTGCCTGCTGTTGGGGATCGGTCCGACCAGTGCAGTACATCTACACTCACAGCATCAGGAGCCCTTTTGCGAGGATATCTCCAGGGGCAGAGAGCTCATCTCTATCGCAGGTGTTCGAATGGCCCTCTCTAGGGACTGATGCCACCCCCAGGCAGCACCTACCAGTTCTCCAGCCGGTCTAAGCAGATATTGGGGGGGCCACCGATGCAGGCGATCTGCTGCCGCCTCTTCCAGTCTGCCAGCTCCTCATCTGCCAGCATCTTCTGCACGTACTCCATGGCCGACAGCAGCCCCGCCAGCTCGCTCACAATTCCCTGCCCGGGAAGAAAGCAGAACCTTCAACACCCTCCGAGATCAGCAAGTTCCACATTCACAGGCAAGAAAGAAGCCGCCCAGGGCTGTGTTCTCAGCTGCTCTCAGTTCTGGCCACGCAGGAACACAAACTCATAGCCCGGGGAGGCAGCGCTGCACCGCGGGGGGGTCCGGAGGCCCAGCACCACGTACCCTTCGCATCTGGTCCAGCGCCGTCAGCATCTGCTCCAGCTGCTGCATCTTTTGCCGGGTCACCGACTGGTTGTTCCCGTTCAGATCCTGCATGTCTGTGCGGAGAGGGGAGAGCGTCAGATGAGCACTGGGCTCCTCCTGCCCTCCCAAGCACCACACAAACTAAAGACTGCCAAGGAGCCGTTAATAGCTAAGCAGGGATCTCACACAGCCTCCCAGCACCTTCCCCGAAAGCTCCAATTGCCATGCAAATGCCCGAGCCCAAGCCACCCTTCTGGCTGGGAGAGGAGGCACCGGTGGGGCTGGAATGTGCCCTCCAGCTAGTTTCCTTGCAGGAACACACTTTGGTTTGCCAGGCGCTAATGAGCTTCCATTACCTCCTTGGCTTTTCAAAGTCTTGTAGTTAAAATCAAAGTCATCCTGTAGATTCTCCACCACTTTCATCTTCTGCTCCAGATCCTGCAGGGCAAGAGAAGTGGATATATCCAAAGCACTACCTCATGGCGGTGGGGGAAGGAGAAGGTGCCAGGGCAGCACATGTACCTGCACTCTCTTCCTCACATCCTGCAGGTGCTGCTCCAGCATCTGCTGCTTTTCCGTCACAACAGCCGCTGTTGGATGCGTTGCCTGTCCCCCTTGCTGCAGAGGGGACAAGGAGGGCATCAGATCAGGGCCACGACCCAGGGACGTTCCCCTCCCAGCCCGAGGAGGTTTTCCAGGAAGGATCTCGACCCCCCTCACTAGCAAAAGCCAGTGGGGCTGGGTGCCCGCTTGCAGCATCAACCAGGCTGTGCAGCCAGGCACAGGAGAGCAGAAGTTATCCCCGGGACCACCCCTCACACAAAGCAGCTCCCGTTACTGGGGGGAGTAAGTGCAGAGTTTGGACCACAGCTTCCCCACAGCACCCAGTACCCCATGGCAGGCGGTGGGACGGTGGCCCCAGGACACCCCAGCCACTGACCTGGGCGGCGGTGGCAGCCGTCTGGAGGAGCCGGGACTCTTCCCACAGGCAGCGAGCCACGATGCGGGCGATTTCCATCGGCTTCTCCAAGTACCTGCTCTGTAAGAGGTTCAAACCCCCAAGGTCAGTGGGCACAACGTAACCCCGGGATCTCTGCATCCTTTGGGGCTGTGGGTCGTCAGCAGCTGAGGAAGCCCCTGGACTTTCACAGGCTCCCCCACAGCCCCCCCAAACCAGCACTCCCCACCTCACCTGCAGGAACTGCTTGATGCGGCGCAGGTTGTGCTGGTAGAGGACGTTGGACTCCTGCAGGAAGCGGCTGTACTGCTGGTCGATCTCCCCCAGCAGGTTGTGGAACACCAGCGTGGCGTGCGACTCCTTGCTGGCTGCGTATGCCCTGCGGGAGTGGGGGGCAGGGTCCTGGGTGCCGGCGCAGGGGAAGGGATGGCTCCGCTCATGCCCCCCGTGAAATGTAAGACCCCCCCCATGTCCCCAGCCTGTGCCATGGTCAGAACGGGCCTGGCTCCCTCCACGCCAATAGACTGAGCCCTTGGTCTGTGCCCGCGAGGGCAGGGCGACGGGGGGGGCACTGGGCTCGGGCTGGGGTCTGGCCACCAGCCAGTGCATGGGAGCACCTCGCCAGCCCCACGTGCTCCCTGGACGGGCTCCAGGGACTGCTGCTTTGTGACAACCTTGTTTACAATAGAGGCCAATGCCAGGCAGCCCTGGATGGGGACACCTCCACTCTGCAGCTCCCCCCTCTACTGGTCCAGGGTCTCACACCAGAGTCCCGCTCCCCTCCATGACACACAACCCTTGAGGAACCACGTCCAGTGCCTGGGGAAGGCGGCAGAGCTCCTCGGAACCACCCGGGTGCCTGCTGCCACCCGAGGGTGGGTGCCCCGAGTAAAGTCCCACCTCGGCGTTTCGCAAGGCCTTACCAGTCCTGGCTCTCGATCCACGGGGCCAGGAACTGCCGCAGCTCCATGGGGAAGCTGTCGCTGTAGAGCTGGTGGAGCTGCTCCAGGTACCGCGTGTCGAGCTGCTGCAGCTGGTTCCACTGCGCCATCCTGGCCGGCTCCGGAGACCTGTCGGGATGGGCACCATGGGCACTCGGAGCTGGCACCCGGCCTCCCGCCTCCCTCCCTTTGGCAGGACCCGGCCATGGCCACTGCTCCCCTTTGGGGAGAGCAATGGGGCCAGAACTAGAGACGGACAGGGCACAGGCAGCCCCGGGAGGGCTGGTGCAGGCAAGTGCCCGTCCCTCTGAGGGCAGCCCAGGGTCGGGGCAGACACCGTGTGCCCAGCTCTGAGCCCACCACACTGCAGAGCCCCAACACACCCCCAGGGATGTGCCCAGGCCTCAGGTCCCTGTGGAGCTGCTCACGCCTCAGGAGCTGGTTCCTCTTCAGCCAACCCCCCCCGAGCCACCAGCCACGGGACCAGCTCAAGGAGCCCTGGGACCAGCACCGGTGTGTGCCCCCAGGCTGGGCTCCAGCAAGGGGAGAGTGGCCACCAGCTGCAGGGAAGTGCCACGGGCTGGTCCGGGTCACGGGAAGGTGAAACCGCAGAACAAAACTACAGGAATAATGGCAGGCACCGGGGAGGGCAGGGGAGGAACCAGCCCGGCTGCGAGGGGAAAAGCCCTTTTCACAACATCCACGTCCTGGCACCTGGCTCCAGAGCCCCTGGCGGCGCAGGACGTGGCAAGGCAGCCCCCCCGGCTGCAGGGGCCCCGCAGCACCGCTCCGTCCCAGAGCTCAGCTCCAGATCCAGCACGGAAGGCAGCCTCTGCCCCAGCCCGGCCGAGCTTCCCGAGAATTGCAGCGGCTAAAGGTTTCGCTCTGGCCTGAACAAAGCTGAATAAAGCCCGGATTCTGACTCATTCTCTTTTCACCACACGTCACAGAGCTAATCTGAAACATCTGAGATCAGAAGGGCAGAGCTCGCCCTGGCACCAGTGGCCATTTGCACCAGCTGAGAGCAGCAGCCCCGCACCAGAGCTCAGCCTCATCCTCCCCCCCAGCAGGTCAGACCCGACGCAGCCGCTCTCACAGAGCCAGAGAGGGAGGAAGCCTCACTTCACGCCGCCCCTCGCACCCCAGGGTCAGCTCAGAGTTAAGTCACAGGCAGCTCTGAATGCCACCAAACCGCTCGGGGACGCGCAGGGGCTCTCTCCAGGCACAGGGAACACAGGTCCGGGCTCCAGGAGCTTCCATCCAACCGGCTTCAGCCTGCGAGCCCCGAGCTTCCCCACAGAGAGCAAAATTCCCAGGCGCCTGCCTTCTGCAAAGCTCCCTCCTCCAGAGAGGCACCATTTCCCAAAGCTTCCCTACCTTCTCTCCCGGGGGAAAGGCAGGGCTCTCGGGCAGGGAGGTCACTAGCCACAGGTACGAGGCTTTAATGCGGTGCCAATGTCCCCCGGGGCCCCCGGCGCATGCCT
This sequence comes from Tringa tobata, assembly GCA_033628505.1. NCBI lineage: Eukaryota > Metazoa > Chordata > Aves > Charadriiformes > Scolopacidae > Tringa > Tringa tobata. The sequence goes on along the minus strand of JAHREE010149739.1, from coordinate 55,541 downwards.
GGCCCTGCTGCGGGAGGCCGGGAAGAGCTGCAGAGCTGACGGGAAGAGCAGAAGGCGGAGACTGCCAGGAAGCAACAGAAACAAGGAAGGAGCAATTTTCAAGTTAGCGACTCGTGTCTCGGTGGGAATCAAAGCGACGCTAACGAGGGGTTGGCAAGCTGCACTCCGGGAGCGGAGGCACCGAGCTCTGCTCAACGCCAGCACGAAGTCACTTCCCTGCAGAGAGCTGTTTGCTTTTGCTGAAGGTCACCACAGCGAGGGACGCACCGGACGGGGCTTGGGGACGGCCGGTGCCGCAGGAGCGGGCGAGGGGGCCGGCATCACAGGGCCCAGGCTGGCCCCGGGCTTGGCATGGGCCAGGGCACTGCAGGAGCCGGCACAAAGGAAACCCCAGTAGGGCTTCTCTGGGCACAGAGCAGCACCGGGAGGTTTGAGCCTCCAAGACAGCCCCACGTATCAGATCACGGCCACCAGGCACCTTCAGCATCACTGTACGTCGTGCTCTTCTGATCTTTCCCGCACCTCACATTTTCCCTATTTTTCTGGATGCTTTTTGCAAGAAGAGAGAAAGGGGGAACATCCTGTTGAGGACCAGACACAGGGAGAAGACAGACACTGGCCCTTGATGTGGAGCTGAAGAGGTTTTTGGAACTTCCCAGTATCGAGGAGCCCCAGAAGAGCCACCTCTTCCCCAGGACCTGAACCTTGAACAACCACCTTCTGGTGCAACCCCCGTCGCGGAGCACGTGAACCAGACCTGGCTCTAACGGAGCAATAAGGGAAAGGGGGGAGAGAGACACTGCTCCATGCAGGAGCCTGTGAAGAACAGACTCCTTCAGCCTCAGAGTAGGGCCAGGTTTGACATGACAGGGCCACCATGATCGGGCGCTGCATCGGAGCCCCCATTTTGCAGTGGCTCCAGCTCTTTGCTGGCCATTTGCCCGCAGCGGCGGCACAGGAGCACTCCTGGCTGTGCTGCACTCGCTGCCCTTTTAACCGGCCCTGGAAGCTGCTCCTACTCCAGCATGAACCCTGTGGTGGTGCTTCTGGGGAGAAAAACCCCAACAAATACAGGGGCCAGGCAAGAGCTGAAACCTACAAGCCACCAGAGTCCCCTGCCGCCGGCAAGCGCAGCCACCTCGTTCCCCATCGCACCCCGGTGGCGTGGCTCAGGCTCTCTGGGCTGCAGCAGCTGAACCAGACACTTCCCTGAACCCTTGATCCAAGCGGATCTTCCACTAAGAAGCCACAGTCTGGGTATTTCTGCCCCGGTCTGCAGAGCACTGACATGCCGAGGGCAAAGCTCCCAGGCGGTAGCCCCATTTGGAGGGGAATCAGCCACTTCTGGCTGCCACGAAGGGCCCAGGACGAGCCACGGTGGTGGCCAGGCCCCGCTCCGGTGCGGGGTGCCCCCGGTGCCGCGCATGCTCGGCGGCTGCAGGAAGCAGGGCCCCGGCAGGGCCCCAGCACCACCGGCCCTGAAAAAGAGAACTAACACGTCGTGAAACAGGAGCTGCTCTGCCTCAGGGAGGCGGCCGAGGAAGCCGCTGCAGACCACAGGCACGAGCACAGAGGAGCCACGGTGGGTTTCCCCCGCGCGGGAGCGGGGCTGCAGCCTGCAGGGACCAGGGGCAGGACACGGCCTCTGCTCCCCGTCCCCTGGGCTGCAGCCAGCTCTCACCTCCAGGGAGGTCTCAGATCACACTGAGGTTTTCACAGCCCCCAGGTCGCCCCGAGCCAGACCCAGGGAACCCCCCGCTCGCTGCTGCAAGAGCAATGGGCCGGGGAGAGCCCCGAGACGAGCTTTGGTAGAACACGGGCTCACGCCAGCAGAGATGGCTCTGCCACAGCGGGCAAGAGGAGCCCCTGGATGGCGGCCACTGGCCCATCACCGAGTCAGGGGGATGCAGGAGGCGGGACCCACTGGGAGCAGGGAAGAAGCAGCCGAAACCCTCCTCTCCCTCCCGAGGGGCTGAGAGGAGACATTGCCTCCTTCAAGGCAGCACCAAGCTCCAGCTCCTCCAGCACCCACAGCAGCAGCCAGGCAGCCCCAAGCACCCACTGCCCCCCAGGGAAAGGGTCCCCGTGACGTGACACTCCTCTGCAGCCCGAGGGAAGCTCTGACCCCGGCAGCCCCCAGGGCCTGTGCAGGAGCCTCTCCCCAGCCGGCCCCGCCGCCGGGAGCCCTCCTTCGCCTGGGCTGGGAGATCTGAGGGTTGAACCTTTCTGACTCCGCCGGGCTCGCCCGTCTCTGCGGTTAGCCTCTCCTCCCGGCTCTGGAACGGGGCCAGGGAGCAGCCGACGCGGCCAGGGCCGTGATGCAAGCCCCGGGGTAAACACGCTGCCCGGGGCTGGGAGCGAAGGTACTAAAAGTAGCTCACGAGCTAAAGTTCATCTTTCTTTAGCTGCCCTGCGAGGGCAGAGCACGAGCCGGGCCCGGCCTCGCTGGCAGCTCCGCACACCCCAAGAGCCGTATCCGAACCAGGGCTGCCCTGGAGCCACCCCCCAACCGCCCCCCATCCGCTGCCCCGACTCTGGGAGGCACCTGAACGGCCTTTGCCTGCGCCCACCACGCACACACACACACACACACACAAACACACACCCCCCAGCTCCCGGGGCAATAGGAACAGGGGAATCACCGGAGAGGGCCCTGAAAGGACCGTGGCACCCCCTGTCCCCCGCAATACCAGGAACAGGAGGAAGCTCTGAGGAAGCTGGGTGACCGGTGGCGTTGCACAGGTCACATCAACAGCGTTATCACCAGCAGGAGCGTCACAGACTCATGACAGACGCCACCCCGATGCTCCACAGGAGCTGCCCCCGCTCCCACACACCCATCGACAGCCCGATGACAAACTGTTCTTCTCCAACAAAGCAGCTCCCTGCTGCGGGCAGGCACGGCGACAGTTCTGAGGAGGCTGCCGGGAGGACTTGGCTCCGCTCCCCTGGAGCGCTTTCAAAGCCAGCCCTGGAGGCAGAAAACCCAAGCAGCGATGCAGAGATTTGCAAAAGAAGAAGAGGGTGATGGCACAGGGCAGTGGGAGGCTCAGGGCCACCTCGCAGCCGCAGCGCCAGGTTCCCTGCTCAGCCCCCACCCCAGAGCTGGCTGTTCATGGTCCCAACAGCTCCCAGGGTCCATCCCGACACGTACCCCCGCTGCAGGAGCTGTAACACGGCCACCACCACCCTGGGCAGAAGATGCCAGGGTGCACACCCCTCCCGTCCCTGCCACTGACCCCTGCACCGGCAGCTCCGACAGACCCACGGGGACCAGCAGAAGGGGCTGCACCGGGAAGTGACGGTGACAGGGATCACCTTCCGTGTGGGAATGGGGTCACCTGCCCCGACGCACACACAGGGGCAGGGCCAGCGCCCTGCAGGGGCAGCAGGGACCTTCCCTGGAGCGGGGCCGGGGCAGCCCACCCTCCCCACGGGGACACCACCCTGCACCCCCCCAGCAGGTGCACACGCG
>JAHREE010149739.1:27133-47601 GCA_033628505.1 Tringa tobata | reverse complement strand
GGGGAGAGGGGGACGCGGAGGGGGGGGCGGCGGCTGCCGGGAACGGCCGTGCGGGAAACCCAGCTGAGTTCCGGGCAGCGCCGTGACGTCAGCGCGCGGCCCGCCGCCGCCGCCACCGCCTCTTAAAGGGGCCGCGCCGCGCCGGGGCCCGGCAGCGACCCCGTGTGGGGCGGCCTCGACTAGCTCCGGTCCCGTCCCGTCCCGTCCCGTCCCGTCCCCCCTCGCCATGAACACGCTCCACGCCGGTGCTTTAGAAAAGAGACTTTATTAGTCGCGCCGCTCGCCGGGACGCAGACGCGGGGACGGTGAGGGCTCGTCCGGGCTCCCGCCGCCCCGGCCCCGCGCTGCCCTCGGTACCGGCTGCCCCGACCCCGCCGCTCCGTGGGGAGAAACTCCGACGTGGAAACCGCCCGTGGCCCCGTGAGAGGCCCCGGGGCTCGGGGGGACCCGCTGGCAGCGCCGGTGTCCGGGGCGCGGAGCCGGGCTCTGCCCCACCGGGAGCCCCGGGGCCGCCGGCGTCGGGGCTGCCCGGGAGGCACCGGCAGGGCGGGACCGGGACCGGGGCCGGAACCGGCTGGACGCACCAGGCGATAAGAAGAAAAAAAATTCTTAGAGGAAAAGCGTGTTTATATGTGGGTTACGTCAGCGGGAGCAGCTCCCCGCCGCCGGGAGGGCCCCGGGAAGGGCTGAGCCCGGCCCGGTTCCCCCTCGCCGTGGTGCCCGAGGGAGCCGGGGCCGGGCCGTGCTCCCCGGGGGCTGCCCCGCTGCGGGGACGGGGGGCGAAGCTGCGGGAAGCGAGGAACGGGCAGGAAAGCGCGGGAGGTGGCAGGAGCCGGGGCCCTGGGAGATCCCCCCGGGGGAAGCAGATGCTCGGGAACGCTCGGGGTGCGGTGTTGGGCCGGTGTCACGGCCGCTCTGAAGCCAAGAGCCTCCGGTGGCCTCGGCGCATCCCGCACCCCTCTGGAAACCAGCCGCGGCCCGGGCAGGAGCGGTGCCTCGCTGCCCGCCACCCCCGCGGCGGAGGGACCGGACCCAGCACTCCCCGGCCAGCAGTGGCCCTCTGCCCGCCGGATCGGTAGCCCAGGCAGGGGAGCGTGTGCCCGCACTGCTCCTGCCGCAGCCCCGGGGCTGTCGCGGTGACGGCCCCGGGGCTGCGGGGGGGAGCGGTGGGCCCGGCGGTGCGATGCACACACACGGGCACCGGCGGCGGTGCCGGGACCACGGCACCTTTGTGGTGAAGCCGCGCCAGGCACCGCCGGGCAACCCCGTCCTCGGGAGGGCAGAGCGGAGCGGACCCGCTGCCATGCCACCAGCCCCACGGAGAGGACTCGCTCGGTTCTTCCCTCCCGCACGCTGGGTGCGTCGCAGCTCCTCTGCTCCCGAAGGGCGCTGGCACCCCTCCTCCCTGCCGGGGTGGCCACCGGGCTGGCGGCGGGGGCCGGGGTGGCGTGGGCCAGGGGGCTGCTCGGCAGGAAGCTTTCTTGACACCAGGTCTTTGCTTATGGAGGACGCGTGAGCTTTCCAGGTGTACGGCCGTTATCTTGGTTTTAGCACTCTCCGGCTGGGCCCCGACTCCGGGTCCGGTGCGGGAAGGCTCTGGTGCAGCCTGTGGCAGGAATGCTCTCCGAGGGTGATTTAACAGTGTAAGAAAAACAGTCCCGTGTTCCTAATGTTTCTGTGTGCTAAAACTAAAATATAAAATACACCTTGTCCAAGCAGGCAGGGGATTGGCGTCGGCTCTGCAGGGTAGTAAAGATGCATCGTGTACGCTTCCCCTGGGCACCAGGGCAGAGAGAGATCTCGAAATGTGAATGATTATGTGTTCAGCCGTCGTCCGCAACCCTTCCGCGCTGCAGCCTGTCCTACTCGCTGTCACTCTTGTCCACCAGTACCGCATCGGACTCCTCCGTGATCTCCAGCAGCGTCTGCATCTCAGGGCTCTCCCCACGCAGCAGATCCGAGTTCTCTCCCTCCTCTCCACCAACCTCCACCAGCTCTGTAGCTTTCACTTCCACCTCACCCTCTCTTATCTTCTTGACATGGAAAGTGAAGGGTGGCACTTTGTAGACGGCTGTCTTGGACCTGGCATAGATGGTGTGGTCAGGGGTGAAAGACTTCCTCAGCTTGTCCCGAGAGGTCTTCATCTTCTCCCTCCTTTCGTTAGTCACAATCTTGGTGCCCAGTTTGTTCATCCTCTTCTCCAGGTTGTGGCGGGTCTTCTCCAAGTTGTGGCGGGTCTTCTCCAAGTTTTCCTTGGTCTTTAGCTTAGTCTTCTCCATCTTCTCCTTTGAGAATGCCTTCTTAAAGTCATCCACTCTCTTCATGCCGCTTCGTTTGATGCGCTCTGCCCGTGACTCTTCAATAATCTCTTCAATCTCCACCTCTTCATCCGAGGAGAGCTGGACGTGGTCCTCCTCCGCATGGTCCTCACCGACGGGCACCTCCTCACCCTCACCTTCCTTCTCCAGCTTTTCACCCTCCTTCAGAGACTTGCTGATGCTCAGTTTGGATGGGAGCTTCACTTCATCCTGCAAGACACAGAGTGGAGCCAGTGAGACACACACACGCACGCGCTCCCACGCCCACCCACCCAGCGCTTCAGGAAGAGGCCAGCGCTGAAACTGGAGACTTTTCCTCCTGTGTCCCTGTCACAGTCCCATCCCCTCCAGTTTCATCTTCATCCTAGGGCCTGGCCACTGCACGTCCCTGCTCCTGGCCCCACATCCTGCCATGGACAGGCTCAGGGCGATGTGGTGCCCCTTTGCTCCCCAGAGCCTGCCCAGAGCCCTTCTCATCCCCGCCAGCCCTCCCGGGGGTGGTCTCCTCTTGCTGAAACCACTGGCCACCCCCAGCTCTCTGGCCTGGCCGGGCTCTGGCCGACAATGGCCCCAGGCGCAGCGTGGTGCTGAGCTGCAGATGGCAGCACAGTCAGAAGCTGGGAGTCCGGCCACGGCACCGCTGGCCTGGCCGACCCTGGGCTGTGCTTGGACTTTCTCAAGGCCTTGCAGGATCCAGATGTGGGGCTGGGACATCTCTTGGGATGCAGGAGGCCACTCTGTTTTTCTCATTTCTTCGCTGGGGGTGAAGGGAATTTGCCCAAGCCTGTATCCATAGGCGGTCCCGCCTCGCCCAGCCGGGTCTGCGAGGTTACGCTGTGCCCCCCGGGGACTGGAGGTGAGTTCATTCAGCTTCTCCACTCTCCCGGGTCAGCCAAGTTGCTGATCCCAGCGGCAGAGGACAAGCGTGTGCCTGGGCGAGGGGCAGAGCTCTGGAGCCGGGTTGGTTTTCAGCTGAGCAGCACATAGCGTGCGTCCCTGCCGCAATGAATCACCTCTCCCTTCCCAGGACAGGCTGGAAATAGCCCATCACTGCATGCGGCGCCACAGCTGTGGGGCTGCAGCCCACGGCTCGGGGATTCATGGTTTTAATCTCCGGAGCTGGGCGGGAGCGGCGCGGGGGCCGCTGAGACGAGCTGTGTCAGGCAGCAGCAGCCCAAAGGCAGCGTGGAACAGGCGTGCAGAGAGCGGAGCTGCTGGATGAGGTTTGGGGAAAGGACGGACGGTGCCGTTCCCAGCCCTGGGGCAGAGCAAGGATGGGGATCCCAGTCCAACAGTGGCTGGAGCAGGGCCCGGGGAAATCAAGGGGCAGACCCCAGGGTACCAACACGTGGCTCTGGCTTAGCAAGGTCACGGCCACATCGTGGCTCTGACCTGAGTCCCCGCACAGAGGCAGGACAGGACAGCCCCTCTGCAGACATTGAGCTGCTCAGCTCGGCCAGATACACTGTCCCCAGCTCTTCCTCCCCTTACACGGCTTGAGAACTGGTACAAGCTTGTTGAATAGGTGACTCTGGCACAGCTTCGCCTGGAAAAGGTTTGTGCTCAATGGCAAGTCAGCTCCGCAGAGCGCTGGGCTCAGTGAAGGTGACACAGGCTGCAGTGGCTGTTTTCGCCACTGGCCAGGGCAGGGGTTTTGTGCTGGGTTTTTATCTGGAGCAGAGACCTGTGCTGGGCAAAGCTCTTCACCCTGCGGCTCACAGCTCAGCTCCCTCATACTTTCTGGAGTTTCAGGTGAGGTGGCCAACACGTGTTTTGTTCATTTGATGAGCCACTCCAGGAGAAAACAATACACACGCTCTCCAGAGGACCGGGTCAGTCCAGAACAAACCCCCTTGCTGGGAAGACGGGGATCCTGTGCTCCACAACAACACCTGCTGGAGCAATCCCAGAGACTCCCGGGACCCTGCCCTGCCGAGCCGGGAACATCAGGAACTCCGGCTGCTTCCTTCCCTCCAGTCAACACAATGAGCCAGAACAAAGGCATTCCCCCCTCGCCTGGCACGACTGTCACTGGAAACGGGCCATATCCTGCAAACTCAGATACTTATCAGCCCCTCATGAGCCCCAGAACATGTGTGTGCAGAAAGAAACACCACCTCAAAAACTCCAGCTCTGCCACATAAATAACCTCCTTTCCTTGTGTTGCACCAGCAAATCCATCTTCTGACTGAATTTTCTGATGAGAGTGAATGTGCTGCACCAGCAACACACCCATCCGCCCCAGGGAGCATCCTGCTGCTCTTTCCTCGCAGCCGTGGGGACGTGGTGGCAGCAGGTCCTGGTCCGTGGGGAGCAGGGGCAGCCCCGTGAGGGCGAGAGTGTGGGTCTCTAATCCCCGACTCCTAATCCTGAGAGCAGCATCACCCGGCTGCTTGACCCCGACTCCCCCAGATGGAGGGTCTGTGGGTCACGGCCAGCCCCACGCTGCTGCTGTCCCCCCGCACCATCCCGCAGGCACCGTCCCAGCCTGGCACCGCTCACGGCCCCCAGACTCGGCTCAGGCCTCCCTCAGGAGGCACCGTGGGGGCTGGAACACGGGGGCTCAGATGGAGCCCATCCATTCCCGTACGTGATGCCTGCGATCCCAGCCTCTCCCCTCGAGACCCTTTCCAAGAGCTTTTCTTCAGCTGCGCCTGGGAAAGCCTTTGCAGCCCTCACCCGGCCCCCTCCCCACAGGGCCAGGTGACAGGGCAGCATACTGGCCACAGGGCTCTCGGACTGGCCCAGGGCCACCAGATGGTGCATCTCTCTCTCCTACGCCTGCTGCCTGCTGTAATTCCTGCATTTTTTCCTTCTGACTCCTCTTCAATCGCAATGCTTATCTGAGCAGCAGATAACCAGCTGGGGGACAGCTGCGGGATTTTTGGCACTGTGTGCCCTGGGTCACTCTCCTGCCCACCTGCATCCCGGGAACATTCCCGCTGGATCAGGAGCTTGGGCTGCACAGGACAGCAGGGGCGAGAGCCACCGGCAGCTCTGGCACAGCCTAACAGGGACGAGTCCGTTCAGCTGAGCGTCCCTCGTGTGCAGCTCCCCACACGTGCCCAAGCACTGCCCAAGTGTCACCAAGAGTCCCCTCCTCCCTGCAGGGGCAGAACGCGCCGTGGAGGACACTGGGACCTCGCTGGAACAATCAAGAACCACCCCAGGTCTAGGGAGGCAGCTGCTACACAAACCCCCGCTCGGGGCAAGGCCCCATGGTCTCTGCACTTTGTTTCACTCATGACTCATCCAGACGAGCCCCGATTTTAACAGCAGGCATTCCCATTATAGTTTTACTGGGAAAACACTGACCCTTGAAGTGGGCAGGTCCAAAACCCTGGCTCTTGGCATCGCTGCCCGTTGGGGTGTTCAAACCCTGGCTCCCAGTCGGCAGACAGAAACCAGTCCTGTTCTCTGAGCCAGCCTGAATCCAGCTGGCACCAAGACAGTGAGTAAACAACAATTCTCAGAAGATTTTTATACCAGAAGACTCTTGCCCTGCTCCGTGCCCAAAGCAGAGCTGTCCCCAGCAGAAGGAGCTCCCTGGGGAGCGGTTGGCTCCGGGAAGCTCCCTCCATGGGCAGAGCCGGGGGTGCCTGGGGGGGCCCCGGCGCCCGCACCCAGCGCAGCCGGGTACCAGCTGACGGGTGCTGGGCTGCTCCCCGTCCCTCCTGCTCCAAACAATTCGGAGCTGTCAGAGCTGGGGCAGCCCAGCCTCTGCCTTGCCTACTAAGTGTGCTTTCATCTGGCGTTGTTTTCCAGCCTGAGTTCCCCCGCAGTGAGTCACGCAGGACGCCCCATGGCCATGGACACACCACCCCGTTGCTACAACACCCGTAAACACTTCCCCTGAGCTATAAAAGGCCAATGGGACACAGAGCAGAGCCACATTCCCAGCCTCCCAGAGCTCTTCAGGCACTGCAGAATCACCAGCAAACCCAGGAACCCTCCCAAAAGGCTCCTGGATTGCTCTTGGAGAGGCTCTTATTGTCAGCACATAGAAAACAGTTCCAGAACTCCCAGCCACTCCGATCTCCAGTCTGCAGGTTTAATGGGGGATTTTTCACATGCGCATGCTAATCACATCTGTAATTCATTTTGATGGGTTATTTTTACACAACTGCAAGAGCAGGAAGAATTGAGTTTGGCTGACATGCACCGTAACATGCAGAACACGACCAGCTCATGTCCCCAGCTCTGCTGTGACCAAGAAGGGCTGGTCCCGGACACTGCTGGGTGAGACGGAGCCACTGCATCCCCTGCCCCACGGCAGCCCCTCCTGCCCCACAGCAGCCCCTCCTCTGCCCACCCGGGGCAGGGCAGACAAGCTCTGGCCTGGGGGGGGCTGAGGGAGGATTATCTGCATCTGGGCAGAAGAAGGCTTCTGGGTCAGATGGAGCCTGGCCAGAGAAGTCCTGCCCTCCCATTGCCCCGATGGCTGCTTTGCTCTGCCAGTGCTCCGAGGATGCTTTTCTGTGCTTCCCTTCTGTCACGGTCATGGAAAGGACTCGGCTGTTGTACCCGCTCAGCACCCACTGCCCGCAGAGTCAGGGAGGTCAGGGTGCCCTGCGCAGCCAAGGGAAGGGCTGCATTTTCTTCTCCAGCACCTTGTTGGAAGAGGCTTTGTCTGTGGAGACTGTAATTGCCATCAGACTCTCTTGCTGTATCACAAAAATCTGCCTTTTTAAAAAATCTTGTCAGTCTCCTGAAAAGGAGAAGTTTTCCCTGGCAGCTTCTCCCAGAGACCCTGATTCTGGGCTGAGCCCACCTTTTCCTGGCTCTGGGCAGTCCTGTCCCCAACCGACAGCCGGTGCCACCAGCCAGCGCTGCCACACACCCACAGCCACACAATACGAGGAAGGCTGACAGGGCACCGTGCTGTTACCAGCAGCCCTTGTGGCATGAGATAAGCATTAGATAAACAGCAGCTGAAGTCACCACCGCTCCAGTCTGTGCAGCAGCTCCCAGTGAACAGCACTGGGGGCTGCCATGGAACAGAAACGGGTGCTGCCACCCCTGACTGGCACCACTACCATTTTATGTCACAGTTTGTGTTCTCTACCTATTACATTTTACCTATTTAAAACAACATCTTCAAACCATTTCACACACACTTACACACTGGACCTTACAAGAAGCCTGAGGAGGTAGGGATTATCGGGTCTGTATTTCAGAGGGAGGCACTGAGGCTCAGCGAACAGGTAGGGTTTGCCCAGTCCCAGCAGACACCAGCAGAGCCAACTGCTGCGGGCTGGCAGCCCTCCGTGCAAGCCGTGCAGCAATCCCTCCCTCCCGCGTCGCAGAGGCAGCGCATGACACGTCCCGTAATGCCTGGGAGAAACCCACGGCTCCTACCCTCCTCTCTAAGCAGGGCAGGGCAGGCAGCAAGCAGCAAGCGGGTTAGTCAGCAAGCGGGGGCATCTCTGCCAGCTGCAGGATCAGCCGGGCGGGCTGAAGGCTTGCAGCAGCCACAAGCAGGCAGAGAAGCCAAGGCTCTGGAATCAGCAGCTCTCGGGGCTCCAGAAGAGGTTCAAAGTGATCTTCAGGGCCTCCTCCTGCTGAGGCCCTGAGCTGCTGCCTCCTCGCGTGTCTTCTGCTGCCTCGGGCCATGGCACCTTCCTTGGGCAGAGGGAACCACTCCCGGAGACGGCTCAGAGGGCAGTCCCCGGTGAAGCCTCAAAGCGCACCCTCGGGATCTTCTTGGGCTAAGACGAGGAAAACCGCGTTTCAATGGCCGGCAGAAAGGAAGCAGAATGGAAAAACTTACCTGTCCCCATGGGAATCTGCTCAGGAACATCGCCACCAAAGTAATCCAGGTTAGCATGAGAACAGCGGAGAGAAAAGGCACAGGGGCATGATTTAGTAAAGGGAGAAGCCAGGTAGCAAAACCGGACAGAAAAGACAGCAAAGGTTTATCAGAAGGAAGAGCATCCTTCTCTAATTTATGGCAGGTCCTAGGAGATGCAGAGTCCCTCTGTGGGCTCAGGCAGGTTTACACTGAACGCTGCCACAGGGCCGGGTTCTGCTCTCTTTTCACAGTTCTGAGTGACTGACGTCAGCTCTTCTGGAGGGATCCCTGTTCCTGTGGTGTAGCTGAAAGTGGAGTTTGTTTGTATGTGTAAGGTTATGAAAAGCTAGTGATTTTAAACCCCTATGTATACTAATTCAAACTCACAAGCTGGAGAGATGGGAACGGCCGGGTGTGATTCCAGACTCCATCCGTGGTTTGTTGGTCCTGACTGTACCCTAAACCCACACTCAGCAACACCCACCAGCTCCCAGATGGCTGTACCAGTGACACCGCAAACACGCTCATGCAAAATCAACCCCTCTCTCTGCTCAACACACTCTGAGCACAGGGGGTGGCTACTCAGCACCCCCAGCATATAGAATTAACCCCTCCATAGGCAACAGGCATGGCCTCGATTCCTACGTTCCAAAGGTTGGATAGATTTTATCTCCAATAGAGCCAAGAGGTCCATAAAAAGAGAGGCCTCGAGTCCTTAGAGAGAAGACTACTGAGTCCTGCAGTAAGAAATGACCAAAGGACACTGCTGAGACAAAGAAAAAGATCTAAAATATGAGGGGGAAAAGCAAAATATGCTGGTACTATTAGGTAAACCTTAAAGGCATAAGCTGCTCCTTCTCAAGTAGTACCTCCCCGACGGGCAGAGGCCCTTCTCCCATCTGTAATTTTGTGTATTGTGCAATCTTCTTGGCACTTTTTTCTATCAGGTGCGTCTGGTTACTCTGTGTCCTGGCAGCTGTGTCCAAAAGGGCTCCATCTCCCTCGTTAGTGGCATGGTACGGGCACTGGAGCCAGTCCAAACCCCATGGTGAAAAGCAAGGGAGGAGCAGCACAGTGAGGGGGGAGGCTGCGATTGGAAAGTGCTTCTGCCTCTCAGTGAGTCAGACGAAAGGCAGGGCTGGAGGAAACAGAGAATAAATAGATGGCAGAGTGAAAAGGCTTTTTTTTTTTCTTTTTTCCCCTCTGACAGCAGAAAAGTTTTGCTCCGACTATCGGTGTTTGTCCAACTGGCTTCACTCTCAGAGCAGCTCCTCCCGGATAAACCTGTCTCAACTGATTAATAACCCCAGAGCTATTTCTGAACAGCAACCAGTAAAGGTGGAGTTTGCATGACAGAAGACATGCAGATAGATCTGTGCTGATACTGACATTTGCATCCTCACATAAAGCTATAGACTAAACATCCTGAGAATTTTTATTCTAAATATTTGATTTTCCCTCACTGATACTGAGAATCTTTGTTTCTGGTCTTTGTCTTATCTCACAGTTGGACAGTGGACCCACAATTCTTCGGGTGCTGTGTAAGTCGTAGAAGGTCTTGCAGAATCAAGAGGATGACATTATCCCAAGCAGGATAAAAGAGGGCCGAGTGTGTTGCCAATAAGCTTATGAGTCATTGCCCTGCTTTACATGGAGACGGCGCAGTTCCCTGCCCATCGCTCGGCAGGGCCAGCGCACCCCGCTCTGGGCATGGGGCAGGAGCAGCTCCAGCGAAGACGCCAGAACAGCCCCGGCCCTCGCCCAGGCTGTGCCCGGGTCAGGCAGGACATTCCTCGGAGACCCGTCCGCGCTGGGCCCAGCGTGGCTCCCACCCCCGGCCGGGACGGTGACAGCGCCGTGAGTCACCCAGCCGAGTGCCAGCCCCCGGGGAGCGCTGAAGGGCGCAGAGGGACACACGGCAACGGCAGAGCCCTCCCATTTCCATGAACTGGGGGCAATGGGGATCATATGCAGGAGAACCACCTGTCCCCCAAGGCTCGCACCCGCCCAGAGCTCTGCAGGGCTGTGACTCTGAGCGGCTTTTACCATCCACCAGCCGAATTCCCACCCGGGGAGAGTAACGGGACCGTGTCTGAGTACTGACCGGCTTCTGGAGTTCTTTGGTTTCTAATCCCAGACCTGCAAACGTGGGTTCATGCAGCCTTGGAGAGGGTTTCCTGCTGTGTGTCCATGATGGGTTAATTACTTCTGCTGAGGGCTCATATCTAGCTTAAGAATGGGAAAATGAGGCACAATCTCACTGGAAACCAGAGCCCTGCAGCCACCCAGCCCAGTGAGCACTGGGAATTCTGCACGTCATTGCACTCATGTGAACAGGGACCCCACCGGCATCAGCCAGACACGGGGGATGCTCAGATCCAGTGCTGACGGGCCCAGGGGAGGCCCGAGAGAGGAGTCTGTGATCAGAAGGAATATCACCTGTGGGTTTATTCCCACGAGCCATTGATCACGCGATCTGACCCTATCCCACCTGGCTGAGCAGCCTCCAGCCCTTTGCTCCAAGACAATTCCCTCCTGCACAGCTCCACGTGTAACTCTAACGCTGAAGGGATTTCAGCAAAGCAACAGCCCTGGCACCAACTGCTTATAAATAATACGTGGGCCATTAAATATTAATGCACCTGATTCCAGGCACCAACAGAGAAATCCATGCTCCAGAGCTGGCTTTTGATGGAAAGACTGATAACCTGCGCTAAGAAAACCCCTGGAAGTGAGAGTTAGTAAGTAACATCCTGAAATATTTATAATAACTCACAGCCTCTGGTGAATTATTATTTCGAGACTCTTATAACTCAGTAACGTGCATAGAATATGAAGGATCCTTTGCACAGGATGTTACCACAGTGCCCTTATGATGGATGGAGAATCCAGCGCTGCAGCCCAAAGGAATTGAGTTGAATGATATTTCTCTCCATCCCCTGGGATGGCATTTTTTCACCTCTAATTTTGCTACTTCTGTGACCAAAAGCAGGAGCGCAGAAGGGAAGATGCAATAGCTTTCTGGGCTGTTCCAGCAAAAAAAGACAAAGGATCAGAGACAAACAGCATCAACTCTTAATTAATGGTATCAATTTATATGATTCAGATTTCTTGTGTTTTTTAATAAAGGCTTCATGATGAATTCTCTTTGGTCCTTCTTTTAAGAACAGGATAAAATAAAGCAAAAGCAAATCCAGCACCACAGGAATATTCTGTCCCCACTGATGACACCAAAGCCTCCCGGGATTCAGCAGGTTGCTGACAAACGAACCCACCAGCGAGAAGCTCCCAGTAACTCTCTGATGAACCTGGGCTAAAGAATGTTGTGGCTACAAGGGGAGCTGCTTTTGAGTGGATTCACAGCAAAATGAAACCAGCCTGTTATTTTTAAGTATTAGTAGAAAATAAATACAAAAACACTGGCTGCTGCAGCACCAATCTCTGCCGTGACCCCCTGGGAAGGCAGACGCTGCAGAGTGCCCAACCACTCTGGCAGGAAGCCCAAGGACGTGCCCGGTGCCAACCCCCAGCACCATCATTCACATTTTACTTGAAATTTCTATTTATTTTTTAACGCTTGTCACTGGGCAAGCTCCACTGAATCCAAGGTATGTAACACACACAGGCTGCTCTCCAGGCCCGCAGATCGCACTGGCTCTCATAAACCCTCTGCTCATTAGGCTCATAAGGTTTTTCTTCCAGAATGATTAATTTGGAAAAAAAACATAGCTCGGGGCAGCTGACATGCTGTTTGGGAAGTGGAGAGAAGGTGCGGTGGTTGCAATATGTACACCCTGTGCTCCCTTCCCCACGCCTCTTAGCAGACCCCTGAGCTCACGTTCCTTTCCATGCTCCCTTTTGAGGGCACAAACCTAAAAATGAGGCACTTCAGTTCTGGCCTCAGAATCTGTCGCATTAGTGTGTGGGTTTGAAATTCATCCCTCCTCCCCATGATCAACAATCTCGTTGCTCTCGTCCGTATAAGGCCCACTCAAGGCACAAAAGCTGAGCTGTGCTATTTATATTTCCTTGTCCAGCCCTACCTACCCCACACATTGTACAGCTGAGATTCCTCTTCTCCCAGCTCTCAGAACCGCCCTGCCCTTCCTGGAGAAACCCCACTTCTCCTGAGGCTTGGAGCAGCCACTGGCATCATCTGAAGAGCAGAGGAGCCCCCAGAAGCCCCGGGATGTGAGCGTGGGGCCGACAAAGGCCACTCTCTCCAGCACACCAGGAGCAGCCATCCCCCCCGCTCGCTCCACAGCAGCCTCAGAACAAACAGAAATGCAGCATTCAATACCCGTGCTGCGAGCATTTGGGTGTCTGGCTGTAAGAAAATCGGGCCTTTGACACTTGCACAAATAAATTTAATTGCCAAAAACTGTTTGGAGGAAAAATGCCATGTTTACATCAGTGCTGACACGTGCTGTTCTACACCCGAGCGCGGCAGGCTGGCTGGTCTTAGAGCAGAACCTGTCTGCACGGACATCCTTTATCTAATCCTCAACTCCAGGTACCAGCCCCAGTGTCTCATATCCTAAACCCAGGAGATGTGGGATGAACTCACTTTCGTTTGGTTTTATTAACAACCTCTCTAACCAGATTTGTTGGTGTCCTAGTTTCCATGAAGGGCGGGAGCGCGGGGCGGGCAGCACAATGAGGCCCTGGGGAGCTCTGTTCCCGGGGCCGCTCGGAGCCGCACGTACTCACTGGACAGCAGAGGTTTTAGGAAGGAGAGTCCCGTTTAGGGAGAGGGTCTGCAGCTCATCAAAGGTCTGGCACCTTTGCTTTTGGTAAGCTCATTCTCAAAGCAAAACAGTGTGGTAATTTGGAGGGGGGTTGGCTTTTCAGATTTTATTCTCAAGAATTAATCTAATTCCCTCCGTTAAGTCGATACAAAACCTCTCACCTCAGCAGAAATCCCACCAGCTCCTCGCAAAATGAGGTGAAGGTGTATGTGAGAGAGGCAGCAAGTGAGAAAGGGCCCGCAGGTCTATAGGTGACTGCAAGTAATGTAAACATTCTGCTCAATGCCCCACCCTCAGCTGCCCCCAGTGAAAGTGACTCTCAGTTCTGCACTTTCTCCCCGAGATTTTGGAGCCCCGCGGGCAGATGTGCTTCAGGCTCACCTCGACAGGCCAAGCTTTCCCTGAACAAAATTTGATTTTCATTTCCTCCTAATCCAACAGCCAGCAAAATCCAGCTCCCACAGGCAGTTTGACCTCTTCTCCCTGCTCTCCTGAAATAGCCCCTCCATAACTGCTGGAGACTTGGGATTCAGCGCTAAGAGAATGATCCAACATCTACAACCAGTAAAGAACTGATTTGCCTTTACCTCCTTCTATTCCTTCACACCACAGAATCAGGCCATGTATAACCCCTATCGAGCATGACAACTGTTCCACTCGGATTTTTTGCTTGAAAATACCCACTGCTGGGTTTATGTAATACTTTATGTCTCTTAAGATGAGTTTATCTCTTGTTCTCTAAAAGAAAAGACTAATAAACCTTTGCATTTTTAGCCCCAGCAACTGAAAATGCAATTGCACGGGAAAGTTAATCACAGCTTTCCAAAGGGAGACTTTTCTGAGTGAGAAAGCAATAATAAAGTTGCTCCCCATCAGAGAATTAATTACATTATCAAGACAGTATCTAACACAACCTTCCATAGGTGGTGGTGCCTGAGAAATGAAACACCAAATTAGAAAGGAGTTATTTTGTAATTATTTTTTTAATGCTAGTTAGGAAAACACAGTGAATTCTTCTCATTTAAACTCCCAGGGTGGAGCCCCTCATAAAGTTTTGGTTGAAACATTTTTTTTAAATTTCATGATTATTAATAGGGAAACACAGCAGGATGTTAGTAAACAGGGAACCCAGCAGGAATCAACAAGGCTTCTTGAAACAAACACCACTGTTCAATTTCAGTAGAGTCGCTGAACGTCACCCTCGGGTTGATAAATGCTGTTACGGTGCCCCCACAGAAATAGCACTCCTTTCTGTGTAGAGTTTTATTCTTAAATGCATTAGCATTATCTGTTGTATCTTATCGTGTTTAAGCACCAAACTAAGAGATAATCAGGAGTTTCTCCTACAAGAGAGACCTTCTCTTGCCGTGGCAGAGTCAGTCGCAGGCCTGTGTGCCCGCTGCCGCCCCCGCCGTGTCCCCAGGGCCGGGCTCCCAGCGCCAGGGTTTCCATCAGGACTCAAAAGGCTCCATTTCACACGAAGCAAACCTGAAGAATTTCTCACTTGTGCCCCGTGGCCTCCCAGTCAAATTACACTAAATTCCATGCTGGGAAATTGTTCTGAATTACAAATAATTGTGGGGTTCTTTTCCCCAACACCTTCACAATTGACAAAACTCCTGCTGCAGCCCCGTGTCCACGGATTCACCCGGGAGCTGCTCTGTCCCGACCACACCAGAGAGGGTTACCTGGGTTCCCATAGAAGCACGACTGCCTTTTTATACTCCAGAAAAAACTTTACTCAATATTCATAAGCAACAGCAAAGCAAATGAAGAGCTCAAAAAATGACAACCTGCCAATGTTTAGGATGTTTCTAAAGGACCTAGAAACTTGCCACCGTCCCACCTACACCCGTAACCCACAGGAAGGTTATGCTTTAACAGTTCCCTTCGCTCTTCTCGACTGGCAGTGTCTGGTGCTTCTGCAGTACATGCAGAATTCTATTTTCTTTTTCCATGGACAGATCTGCCCTCCCCCAGAAGCCTGTTACAAAGAGCTTGTAATAAATATATATATTTATAACTGATCAGGTTCCTGTCTGTTCTGAATAGGCTTGAGTACTCCAGCCTTTCAGGCATGATAAAACTACAAATGCTTAAGCTCTGAATCAGAGTCACACAGGCCCCCGCAGCTGGGAGATTCCTGAGCCTATTATGAACAGCTCTCCCTTCAAACACTGTAGTAAGGAGTGGTTTCCCTTTTTTTTCTGGTTTTCTTCTCCCTCTTCCTGTGATCGGCACTGGATGAGCCTCTATTTGTCCCTGGCACTATTAGTAACCCAGAGGCTTCCAACTGAATCGTTAACTATTTCACTTGCTCCTCTCCCATGGCCCAATGTAAGAGCTTGCTCTGCTGAAGAAGACCAGCTCCTGACAGGAAAATGCATAGAAACGTATTCCTCTCTTTCTTCTTGTTTAATATCAAACCCAACGCTTGGTGCAGGGGTTGAACATCAAGCAAACCAAAGCCGTTACTGAAACCAGACAGCTACAACATTCAATACTCGCAGGCTGCAGAAAAAAGGCTGTGGAAATCTGTACCAGCACGGGAGCAAAGGCAGAGCCGGTGCTAAGGGGCTGAAGGAGCCGCTGCGTATTCTGTCTGTCCTAGTGGGTGAGATCAACCCCGATGCCGGGGTTACTCCCTCTTGCTATTACCAGATGCATGTCACAAATCTGAAATATTATCGCTCTCCACGTAGCAATACACATGTTGCCTCTCAGTAGAAAAGACGCTGGCAGACGGATTTACAATACTCCCTTCCAGAACGCAGTACATTCTTGTTCTTTTTTTAGCTAAGCAGTACAATCAGATTATTTTGATACTTCTGCTCCATTGCAATGAATGTTTGGGGCCATTCTCACTATCTTTGTTAAAATTCCACAGCAACTCTACCAAACCTTGCCTTAGATCCCACAGAGAATGTTAAATCGTGAATGACAGCGCTGCTTGGGACCCGCCCCAGCATGGACCTCCGGACAGTCAGGGGAGTTTGGGAGAGCAAGGGACTGACCGTGCAGCGTGACAGAACCCTCAGCAAACACAACACCCACTGACAGGACACAGAGAAGCCGTGGAACAGCTCCTTACCTGGTAGATCATGACTTTGAAGTTCCTGCGTTTCAGGAGCTCCGCTTCATTGGCCTCCAGCTTCTTAATCTGCCCAGCTTGCTTCTCCAGGTTCTGCCGAACGGTTTTCACGTTGACGCTCACCTTGCGCACCTTCTCCAGCATCTTGTTGACGGTGTTGCTGGTGGTGGTGTGTGCCTTCGTCAGCTTGGTCAGCTCACCCTGGATGCTGGTCACTGCGCTGTCCATCTCCTGCTGTCTCTCCTCCAGCTGGGTCTGGGTCAGCTGGATCTGATCCACCGCCCCGATGATCTTGTCCAGAAGGGTCAGCACCATCACACCGTTGATCTGGTCCGATTTGATGGGTTCTTCGGCGGCTGGCTCCTCAGAGGCCTCAGAGGCGGTTGGCGGTTCGATAATTTGCAAAGTCGTATCCTCCATATCGGCTGGGAGTCCTGGCTGGAGCCCGGGGAAGCTGTCACTGCAGGGAGAGAGAGGAGGGAAAACTAAACCCGAGCCTCAGCTAAACTCTGTGCTGGGAGAGACGCCAGGAACGGAGAGCACAGTGTGGGGAGGTCTGTGCTGAAATTCAAATGGCAGAGCTCCGCAGGGCCGGCCAGTGAAACTGCCCTGCAAAATTTTCCAGGCTCGCAGGGCATTGGCTGACTCCACCTCAGCGACAGAAAAGGAGCCCGCTGCCAAATGCCTGACGACCCACCCTTGCTGGAATGATTAAAATAGTTGGAGGGGAGGCGATGGCTTTGCGTGCAAACACAGGCACAGCTCGGCGAGGAATGCAAAGCTCTGAAACTACAACCACCTCTTCGTCACCATAACTCTAACGGCACAATAAGTAATGAGAGGAAAAGACAAAAAACCTTGAGTGAAAAGCTCGGGAAGCTGCTGGGAAGAGAGCAGCCCCATCTGGGCACAGCGGTATACATTAAAGGAAGGCTGGTTTAAACAACTGCACACGTTAAAGGGCAGCTGGAAAATTCAGATCTTTTGCCAATACTTCACTTTTTTTTTTTTTCCAGGACTACAAGAGCCTGATTTTCAATACTTTAAAGAAAGGCAACAATTAGAGTTGAGTAGTTATGGCACATAACTTCTGGATCATAAAAATGCAGACTCCCGTGTGCGTGAATGTAAACAACAGGCATACACACAATACACACAGTGTGCACCACATCTCTACACAGATTTAACACAGAAAGAATAAATATAATTCACTCCTGAAGTGAAGCACTGGCCACTCCCACCTAAAGCAGCTATCTCGGCTCTGCAGTCCTCCAGCCACAGATAAATCCAGACTTCTAAACACGGGACACGCTTCAACGTATGCCCCGCAACACCGTACCTGCAGGCAATGCCCAAATACATCCTGTTAAATAAGGCTTTATTGGTAAAAAAACCCCAACTGTTTTAGAACTTAATAGAGTACACACTGCTTCGGAAAACATGGGGAAGAAATAATCCTTATTTTGCTATCTTTTGCCCTCAGCACGGACACAAAGCCATCCACAGAGCCCTGCACAGCGTTGGCGTGAGCCGATGCTCCGTGGCACCACCCCAGCTCCTGCTCCAGGACAGGCACTGCCAAAGGCCGGCTGCGACAGGAAAGGGCACAGCAACGGGCAGGAGGAAAATTCAGGTCTTGAGAGTGACCCTGGGTGAGACCCCTCTGCCACTGGCACTGGCTTGGCCAGAGGACACCAATCCCCCCCTGGCAGAGAGCCCTCCCAGGCTCAGCGGAGGCTGTGGGCAGACTGGGAAGGCTGCAGCTTCCCTCTGGTCCCGTAGCCTTGACAACAAGCAATTCATACTCGGCACATCCTGCCTCCCGATGGGGCCAAGCCTCCCCTTGCAATTTGCCACAGGCTGGCAAATAAAATTAAGGTTCTGCAACACTGGGTCTCTCCCAGCTCCCCGCCGGCCGCGGGACAGCGCTGGGAGTGGTGCCTGATTCCCAGCACACAAGCTGGGAAACCCACGGCGCAGAGATGTGCAGGGACATTGTTCGGTGATGAATGCTCACGACAGTCAGCACTTTCCATGGCCCCGTGCTCTCCACCATGTGACAGCTTGCTTTTTACTGCCGCTCTGCCCGCACTGCGCCATTGATCCAGACTTGGGTTCACTCTGCATCAGTAAATTGTGCTGTGTGGCTTCCACAATAGGTATTATGTCATGTATTAAAAATAGGTTGCTTTTCTATACCCTGTTTTTTCCTGGAGGGACCTTTTTCCTGAGGATTTATTTCCAGTGTTTGCTGCTGATGAGTCAGTTCCATTAAAAAAATCCTGACTCCAGCCAGATAGTGCTGGGCTCTGCAGCTGTTTCTTGCTGGGGGTATCTGCTTCAGAGTGGATTTCTGTGGACATCTCCTGGGAATCCGCAGGTCTAGGGCAGGATGCAGGCACAGCAGCACTCTGTCTAGGGGTGCCATTTATTCCAAGTATGACTCCAAGGCAATCTCTGCCTTCGTTTCCCCATTTGGGAATAATTAGAAAAAATCAGACCGAGTAGGTCAATCTAGATAGGACCAGATAAAACAAGAGAACAGGAATTGGTATTTGTTCTGGATACTCAGCAGAAGGTACAAAGGCCGCACTCAGGGCCTGCTGGGCACGCAGCGATCACACCCCACGCTAAAATGCGATGAGTAATTTTCTATGTTGGGACTAACTTCATTTCAGCCATTTTCTGCCGAGGAGACATTCCCGGGAAAGCCAATAGGTGGCAAACGGCAGCCTCCCCTTCGGAGCCTCCACTGCCCTCCCAGGACAGGAAAATCTGTATCTCCTCCAGTGCGAACAATCTCTGGCTGCTCTCATTGTTTGGTTGGTATATTTTGATCTTTGGTTCTTCCACGCTTGCGCTATGCATTAGATATTACTGATCCCTCCCATACCTCAGCGATTTTACAGCACCACTATGAGTTCCATGTATGGACATGGAACAGGCAATACGAACAAAAACGAGTGGGTTTCAGCTTCAAAGCACAACTCTGTCAGACCTATGCAGGACAACAAAGGAATAGAATGTGCAGCATCAGCTTCCACACCAGTCCGTGGAAGTGCCTTGACTAAAGGAAACCACGCAGCCCACTGACTTCTTAACTAGCAAGATGCAGCTGCTTGGGGCCTGCCAGAAACAAGGACTGGCCTTGGCTCGCAGTGCACAGACTCTGTGGAACTTCACCAGCTGCAGCTGACACTATTTGTCCCTTCACCAGTAGCTTAAGTATAGAGGAGGTGGACTGGACAGAGAAAAAGAAAGAACAGCACCCTCTGTTTTCCAAGGACCTGGGGATAGGTATGGATGAGGAAACGTGCAGTGTGGGTACAGCTGTCGGTGCTGCGAGATGCATCCCCCAAACCAAGAGAACTCAGTTTGACAGGCCAGTGCCAGCGCAGTGCATTACTCAGTCACCAAACTAATTGAATGACAAATTAAGACATGTTATTTAACCTTCTAACTTGCTCACTTTTTCATAATCAATTTGAGAGATGTCAAATACTGGAATAAAAGCAAAACCTGAGAGCGTTAGCAGCCCTGCCACTGCCATCTCCACCCCACAGCACCACTCCCCTCCCTGACATGGCCTGAGTTGCTGCCACAGGGTCACCCCTTGTGGCTGTGGCCCCCCACACCGACCCTGCCGTGTCGTTAGCTCCTGGCACATCTGCTGGTGGCCCTTTGTCCCATGGGAGCTCTCAGAAGCAGCACCAGGGATTTGTTCTGAGCTGGAGCAGCACCCGTGCCCCCACCGCTGCCCCTCCATCGCATCCCTCGATTGCTAACGAGCACACGGTAATCACTCTGCTCTGAGGGGGGCAAACACCGACCCAAGTCCCAAAGGGGCGTCACACCTCGGCTTCCCTGCACACCAGGGGCCTTTTGGAGCAGAGACAATGGTGCAAAAAGGGATCTGTGGTTGAATCACATTTTCACTTTGCAAAAGCTCCTCTTCCAATCGTGCCAAGACCAAGCATTTACTCAGAGAGACGCTCAGTGGAAATGCTGGGAAGTTTAGCGTATTTTAACTGAAATATCCGTGATCTCTGGCTTCCCTCCCAAGGACCTATGCCTGTTTCAGCAGGGACACACCGACCCTGGGCCGCGGGCGGCGCGGCGGGGGGAGACCCCGGGCCCCCCGGACCCTACCTGTGGCCGCCTCACTGAGCGCAGGGCCGGGCCGCGCCCTCGCGCCTCGACCACGCTGCCAGTGACGTCACCGCCTGCGTCACAGCGTCACTAACGGCATCAGGGGAGGGCGCGTGGCGGCAGCCAGCGGTCACCACCGGCAACGGCGGGCGGGCCGCGGGCCCGGCGGGACCAGGAGCCCGGGCCGGCGCTGCCCGTCACTTCCGGTGCGGGTCGGTGCGGCCCGAGGCGCGCCGTCGCTAGGAGACGGCCCGCGTGACCCCGCCCCGCGTACGCGGTGACGTCAGGGACGGGAGCCGCAGCGGATCAGCTGGCGGCGGGTGCGGGCGGCGCGGGGCGGCGGCAGGTAACAGGGAGCGGGGGGATTGGGG
>JAHREE010149739.1:0-26744 GCA_033628505.1 Tringa tobata | reverse complement strand
GGGCAGTGGGCAGTGGGCAGTGGGCAGTGGGCGGCTGAGGCCGAGGCCGCGAGGGGGCGGCGCCCGGGAGGCCCCGGCGGCCCGGCCGGCCCCTGCTGCGGCCCGGTCGGCCCCTGCTGCGGCCCGGTCCCGCGACCACCTGTTCCCGGTCCCGGTCCTGACGGCCTTTTTCCTCAGAGGCCGCGGCGGGGCCGGCGGCGCCATGGGGGAGCTGTTCCGCAGCGAGGAGATGACCCTGGCCCAGCTCTTCCTCCAGTCTGAGGCCGCCTATTGCTG
Source organism: Tringa tobata (assembly GCA_033628505.1). Taxonomy (NCBI): domain Eukaryota; kingdom Metazoa; phylum Chordata; class Aves; order Charadriiformes; family Scolopacidae; genus Tringa; species Tringa tobata. Next base: position 26,468 of record JAHREE010149739.1, on the reverse strand, counting down.
TGTCAGCGAACTGGGCGAGCTGGGGAAGGTCCAGTTCCGCGACGTGAGTGACCCCCGGCCCCCGCCCCGGCCCGGCCCGCCCCGCCAGAGCGGCGCCCGGCACCCCCGGCACTGGCTCCCCGGGGGCTGGGGGGCACCGGGCCGGGCTGGAACCGTCTCTCTCTCTGCAGCTGAACCCAGACGTGAACGTGTTCCAGCGTAAATTCGTCAATGAAGTCAGGAGGTGTGAAGAGATGGACCGAAAGCTCCGTACGTTTCTCTCCGGGGTTGATGTGGCTCCGGCTCTGTAGCTTTTAAAGGGAAAATAATGAAGGCAGGCTAAACCCGCGCGGCAGCCTTAGGGAGCAGGGTGCTGAGGAGGAGCAAAGGCAGCCCTTCCCCGGTGTGTCAGCCCATCAGGCTGCTGCCAGCCATCCCCTCCCTGCTGCAGCCAGATCAGAGGCTCTTGGAATAGGAGGTGAAAGAATTCACGGCTGCTGGTGGGGCTGGGTGGTGTTACAGTGGGAGTTTGACATTGAGGTATCCTTTTGGTTAACAATGCCAATGCTGTCTCTCCAGGGTTTGTTGAGAAGGAGATTAAAAAGGCAAATATTCCTATCATGGACACTGGGGAAAACCCGGAGGTGCCTTTTCCACGGGACATGATTGACTTGGAGGTAATGATGTGTGTTACGACTCAAGCAGTACCTGACTCTAGATGGAAACAGGGGACATTATCTCTGTTGGTAGATACCCGTTGAATCTGTTGGCAAAGGTGCTCTAACCAGAGTCCCCAGCTGTCACCTGCAACGGGAGCTCCAATTGCTCACATCAGGCTCATCTGGATTCATGAGCGTTGTTTTGCTTGTGCATTTGTCCAAATACTGTCAGAAGTGAAAGTACTTCAAAGAAATTTCACCCATTTCAATGAGTCAAAGCCTGTGGTTCATGGTGGGCCTGTCATAAAGTTTATAAGGGGTTTTAGTGATGTAAAGAACACTGGATAAGTCCAGCCTGTAACAGACTGGCTGAGTGGGGAAAGTTTCACGTTGCCTGAAGAGAATGTCATGAATCTGAATGCCTGCACCACAGCAGACAGGCACCGCGTGTAATTGTATGCAAATCACATGGGAATGCAAAGCAGCTTGTCTATTTTCTTGTTTTAATAGACTTAACAGCACTTATTTATGGAATTTCTTTAAGGCCTTTTTCTGTCGTCTTCTTTCCCCATCTTGCAGGCAAACTTTGAGAAAATTGAAAACGAGCTTAAGGAAATCAACACAAACCAGGAGGCTCTGAAGAGAAACTTTTTGGAGCTGACAGAATTAAAATTTATACTGCGTAAAACTCAACAATTTTTTGATGAGGTCAGAATACCGGGGGCGGGATAACACTTGGGCAGCTGGTTCTTCCCCCACAAATTACCATTTTTATTCTCAAGTATATTTTTAGTTGTTGTTTTGGACAGCAGGGTCATTTTTATGCTTTGTTTAAGAAAGCTTCTTAAATTATTTTCCATTTTTCACGCAGTGCACATAGCTACCCATGATTAACCTCTTACGATGGTGGGCTGGGTTTGTTTTGGGTCAGCAATGGTTTGTCTAAAAATTGTGTGAAATCATTCTGATGCTGGTAGTTTCCAAAGCACATCAGCAGACCAAAACTCTGGCATGACAGGGAGCGCTCTCCTGGGTGGGAGGGAGTCTCTGTGGGCAGGGGCAGATAAGCAGCCCTGCCTCCTGCACACAGATACTACAATCAAGCTCAACTTCTCTTCAGCCTTTGAAATGTTACACGGAGGTTACTCTTTAGGGTTGTAACACAGAGTCCACTGAAGCAATAGGATATTTATTTATTTATTTGAGCATTTGATCAAACCCTGAAGTTTACATAGGTGGGTTCTGGAGCGAAGCTGCCACTTAGAATCTTGAACGTTTGGTGAAGCCCAGCTTGGCCGGGGACTGGTGGCCCTTTCTGTACCCGAGAGGAGCTGCTCTGCTGTGGGTCGTGCTGCAGACACAGAGCCCACATGGGAGAAGGCATAATCCTCCCTTGTAAAGCTTGAGTATCCCAGAGCCTGGGGAGTTTTCTCCAAGAGCTCCTGTGTGTGCTTTAGAAGGGTGAGGATGTGGGTTTGTTGATTACGTGTCCTCTCATCCAAGGATTTGATCAAAGAGTTCTTGATGGATCTGGCTTCTGGCTGTTACAAAGGCTGTGATCAAGGAGAACTGGGCTCCTGCAGCCTTCACGCTGTTATCTGAGGGTTGGGGTTTGTTTTTCTGGCACAGGATAGTGCCTGCTCAGGCACTGAGGTTGTTCCTGTGCCAGCACGGGTCTTGGTCACTGCTGACAGAGACTCTGCTGCTTGTGCCATCAGTTGATCGGTCACGGGGTTGGTATCAGTACAAAAAAAGCCCTTGATTGGTCACGGGGTTGGTTTCGGTACAAAAAAACCTTGTCTTCAAGTGTTGAATGTCTGCTTACACGTGTCTTCTTGGACACACGGTGTTAACCTGACAGTCCATTACTCAGCCACGGTGCCACTGCCTGCTCTTCTAACAGAGTGTTGGGTGAAGCCACATAGAGCCAGTGCTGGGTGCTTTTTTATTAATCACTGTCCTCCCTGGTGAGAGCCGCCCACTGCTTTCCTTCAACTACAGCATGATCAGGCTAAATTTAAAGATCAAACCCAATTTCCTAAACTGTCTGTGTCAGGTCACCACAAAAGGGAGCTCATTGTCAGCCTTAAATGGACTGGCCACAGGAATTTAGATATGTTCCTGCTCCTGTTTGATAACTGGTTTCTTTAATAATAAATCAAAATACAACAAATAAAATGTACTGCTCTATGTAAAAGCAGCTCATGTATGGAGGTCAGTAAAGTGTAAGTTGGAGCTGTTTCTGCTCAGGCTGCAAAGAGCCAAGAGCTGTCTGAGCCCTGGCCAGTCCCGGGCTCGTGCTAGGGCTTCGTGTCTCCTGCTGCCGTTCGCTCAGTGCCTTCAGCACTCGAAGACTTCAATAACTTGTAATTACGATTATGTTGTTCATAGCAATAAGTTGCACAAGAAATGGCTGACGATCCAAAGCGCTTTTCTTGGTGTTTGCTCTGGGGGGTTTGTGCACTGGGGAGGGGAGAGAGCAAAATTGTTTCACTTGTTCTTGTTAGGGTGGTTCTAGTCGAAGGAGCCATTTCTTGTTTCAACACACCATGTTGATGATTATGCTCCTTTTCTCAGTCTTCTTGTCTTTGCTTATGAAGAGCAGTATGAGCTGGAGAGATTTCTCTGAAAGCTTTGCCTAGAGTGTGAGCGTAAGAGAAGACTGGAAAAGTAATGGTTAATGGCATGCAGTCCCCCCTCTCTCCTCTGACTCTCTCCATCTGCTTTTTTCTGTTTGTTTTGCACCTCTTGTGCCTGTCTGGGCTCTGGGTTAATAAGTTAGATGGTGAAATGACTCTTTTTTAGTTCTTGTGAAAATGGACTTCTGTTGGTGAACTGGAAGGGGCTTGAATTGTATGAAGCTGTGTGGGGTGATCCTGAGCTGTCACGGGGCAGAGCTGGGATCAAGAGTGGGGACAAGGAACTTCTCTTTCAGGCCCTGAGATTAAAAAGTGCTGATCTGGGTGAACAATAAGCAATTTAAAAATGTTTGATAATGAATGATCTGCATTCTAATTACTGGCATGCAAATACTTGGGTTTTTCCAATCCTGAATGACCTGATGTAGTAAAAAATACTTCACAATAACAATATTTCAGTTGCTGCCGGTGAAAACTTATTCAAAGTAAATTTCACAGAGTCCGGTTTCTCTGCGTTGTAGCTGGGTAGTGCTTTCCTTTCCAAAGTATCTCAATTATTTACTTCTGTTCACTCTTATAACAGTGCTCTAGTTATCTCCCCCCCCAAATCAGAGCTGATGTTGCTGCGCCGTTTCCTATCTGGAAAGGGTGTGATCGTAAATCAGAGCAGTTGAGAGATGAATCAAAGAACGTTGGGGTTTGTTATGCAAGTAATCCTTGTGTAAGAAAGTTCTTGTTTAGTAAAACTGGTCTAATCCAACTTTAATCTGATGTGCTTTGTTCTGTAATTTCAGCCCCTCTAAGCAGGACTTGTCTCTGTTTCAGGCAATGTCCTGAGCCAAGGACACACAGCCCAAAAGGGCCAGGGGTGATATTAAACATTTGTAAGAATTACTCTCTCAAGTGAGGTGGATCCAAAGTTTTCACATGTGCTGTCCTTCTCCCTTTATGCTTCATATGCTAAAACATGGCACCCCTCACAGCAGTTATCACAGAGCATCTTGATCAGTGATGAATACAATACAAGCCTCTTAAAATTGTAACTTACTGTTTTCCAACATCCTGAAACCTCGTTATCAAGTAATCACTGGTGTCTTTGGGCTGTATGTTTTGCTGTGTGGTACCAGACCTTCTTGTTTCGGTTGTGTTCTGTATGAAGCACAATTTTCATTCTGTTTTTGGTGTTGAAAAAAGTTGCCTTAAAGCTGAAGGGATCAGCAGTTCCTGGTGTTGGTTTTCCCAAACTCAGTAAAGGGCTCCCTGTGGTTTGTGGTGTCTGTCAGCGTGTGTGTGTACAGGCAGCTGAGCTGCACTTCACCTCAGCCTTGCAAAAACTCCTCTTGTATGTGGCAACTGCTTTTATTTGGCAGGCAAGTAAAACATTGTGGAGTTGTTCATTTCAGTTGGGATGCAGCTATTGCCCAAATAAAGATCCCATGGCTGAGTCACTACAGTTGCTATGTGCTTTTGCAAGGCTGCGCTGTACGTGTGCACGTGTGTTAAGTGTTCAGGGTCAAACTCTACCTTCAGTGTGTTTTAGCAAGTGCCCTCGACAGCTCTGGGGGAAGCCCCCCATTTTCCACAGAGGGTAGAATTTGGCCCTCTCTTTGTGCCGAGAAACTGTAGTTTTTGTCATTTCACTATATATAAGCTGCAGAGGTAGAAATGACCGTGATGTGGGCTTGATTAAAGATGGTGCATGAGAGGATGTGACTTGAGCATCCTTCCTGGCTGGAACTCTGGCACTTGCAAGGTATGTTCCCAAGAATTTGATCCTGCAGATCAGTTGCCATGAAGGACAGTATAAAACTGTGTCCTCTTTTAATGCCTGGCTGGTCGAAAAACGAGCAACATCACAGGACTGCCCTAAGCAACACATTTTGTAAGTCTGGCAATAACACATGGAGTGAGTAAAGATAAACACCTTGGAGAATGTAAAGATTTAATCAGGAAGCATGTTTTCAGGCTGGAAGTATTGTGTGTTTTTCCTGGAGGAGAACTTTGTAAAGCCATTAAGAAAATTACCAACCAGTACTTCCAGGTTTTGTTACTGATTCTGACCCTGTGTCTACGCTGATGTGGCGAGTAACCTGGAATCAATCAAACTATCGTCACATAAGTGAGAAATGAATTATTTTGCCTGGAGCAGGGCAGGAGGCACCGAGCAGGTGTGTGGGTCTGGTGTGGCCACTGCTGGGGACAGCCCTGTGAAGGTGCCCTCAGGTCATTGAACCATCTGTGGAAGACTTACCTGCGCATCGCTCTCCCCATGCTGCGGAACAAGCCCCCTGGGCTGTTCCACACCAAGTACCATTTCCCAGGCACCAAAAGATGCACAAGTAGAGCAAGAGGGGGTCAGAGCTACCCTCACCTTTTTCACCATTTCAGATCTAAAGAAAGAGCAGAGTAAGGTGTGCTGCTCTCTTGTGTCATTCAAAAATGGTTCTTGGGGACATCACTTGTATTTAAAACTTGATAAATTTTTTTGAATTCTGCCTTTCTTCAGACTTATATACCCCACAGCCCCTTTGTTCTCTTGCTGCAATCTTTAGACTTTTCTTGTACGGAAGCTTTGCTGGGCCATTCCACTTCTCCTCTCGTTTTTCTCCTTCCTTGTGTGGTTCTGTCTTTTCTATCATCTGGTTCCTCTTTCTGCTGTCTTATGTTCGTTCTTTTCTTTCCTTTTTTTTTTTTTTCTTTTTTCTTTTTTTGTCTCCCCAAGCTATCTCCTGGTTCCTCGTTCCCTGCATGCCACTAACTAGTTTCATTAGATATTAATTGATTTGTGAATTCAGGCTGAATTGCATCATCAGCAGATGGCGGATCCAGACCTGTTGGAGGAATCCTCTTCGCTGCTGGAGCCAAGCGAGATGGGAAGAGGGGCCCCGCTACGACTCGGGTAATGGCCGTTTGCTTTCTCCTGCCCTCGTTGGGGTTGTTGGCTCGTGTTCACCCCGGGGCACCCGCAGCCCTTTGAGCGCAGTGGTGGAACTGTGCAGAAGGGCACATCAAGTGATGAAGGCTGGTCTGGACTAGCTGTTGCCCACTGGACCAAAAAAAATTGGCTAGTTTGTTCCTTGTAAATGTGTCCTGGTGGCTCTTTCAGACATTCTGAGTTCTCACAGCTTCGAAACCAGTAACTACTCTGGGCACATAATACTCCAAAAAGTCTGTATAGTTCTGTACCCTCTTCATGCGCTGCTTGCAGGCTCTATGGATCTGTAGTTCTCTATCTGGACGTAGGGCTGGAATCGGTGAGGTCTTCCCGTGTCTGGCACACAGTCAGTGGTCAGTCTCCATGTGGTTAGAGGACCTTCCATTTTGCTCAAAGAACTAATTTCAAAACAAGATTTTTGTAGCTTTCAGCCGGATGCCCAGCTCCGGTGGCCGTGGGTGGTTTGGGTGTCAGGCTCTGCCTTCCCCCAGGTGCAGAACGGACATTTCTGCTGTCCCTTCACAGGTTTGTGGCTGGTGTGATCAACCGCGAGCGAATCCCCATGTTCGAGCGCATGCTGTGGCGAGTGTGCCGAGGGAACGTGTTCCTGCGTCAGGCAGAAATTGAGAACCCCCTGGAGGATCCTGTAACGGTAAAAGGAGCTATTGTTTACAGCAGTGAAACTCTCAGATGTGTAAAAGGACTTTCTGATAGATCTAAGTCTTTATCCCTCCATGAGCTCTACGCAGACACACCTTGTGTCGTGTCCCTTCACGGTACATACTTGCAGCCTCTGAGACTTTAGTGACAAATGTTTTCCTGCTTAGTTACAAGAAAAATAGCAGGATGGATGGTGAATACTGTTGAAAAGGAGAAAAACAAATCAAGATGTGGAGTGCAGCAGGGCGTAGTTGCTTCTCTGGCACAGACTGCAAGTGCACCTCCTGTGTGCAGCTCTGGAGAAATGGGAATCCTCCTTGACAGAGGCTCTTTTGGACATGATTCAGTGGTGTAACATCTGGACCTCATTCACTCTGAACTTGGACCTTTCATTTTTCCTAATTTGCTAAGCGATCGTTTCAACACCTACCTGAGAAGTGTTGGCTTTATTACATAGTAAATGTGATTGGACTTGTTTTTACATTCAGAGTCAAATCAAGGGACAGTGCCCAAACTTTGGGAACTCTTGCTCTTGGCCAGTAGAAAGAAAAGCCGTGTGTGTGTGTGTGTGTGTGTGTGTTGTGCTGAGACAAAGACAGAAGAGTTGAACTCAGTAGCTGCCCCTCATGTCACATGTAAGGCTGACTGACTGCTGCTCTCTCCCACCGACCGCTGGTAGTTGACCTGTTGGATTATCTGTCTACTCGGAGAGACTTTGTTCAATTGTGCAACACTTCCTTAAATTGAGGTTACACCTAATGTAATGATTCTTGAAACATTACGTTAAAATTTCCTAAGTAAGGTAGAACAATAACTTGTCAACAAACGCAGGAAAGGGGGTCTGGCTCCCAGCATGAAAACAGCTGTACGAGGAATGTGCCCTTGGCCTCCCCAGAGAATCAAAGTTGTTAATCTCCACCTCAGCTTATTTTCATTCACTTTCCAGCTTTCTGCTTGATTCTGTAGGTGAGCTGGCTACAGGCTGATAAATATTTCACTGCATCTCTGTTCCTTTGGAGATCTTCCCAGGTTTTCCTGTTTATCGTGTTACAGAGAATAGGTAACAGATAACACAGAACACTTTGCTTCAGTAAACACACATACAGCAGGGGTATTCCCTGCTGAGCCTAAGAATCGCTTTCCTCCTGACCGTTCCAGTGGTGTGAAGGTACATTCTTGACTTGTTTTGCATATAGGAGCTCTGTGTGCACAGATTCAGAGGAAGGAGAAGTAGAACTCTGTTGTAATTTGCTATAATGCTAATTTCTGAAAATAGCAGAGCTATTACAGCGCACCCTGTCTTCTCTTCCAGGGGGATTACGTGCACAAGTCTGTGTTTATCATCTTTTTCCAAGGCGACCAGCTGAAGAACAGGGTCAAGAAGATATGTGAAGGGTATGGCAGTCTCACAGCTGGGCAGCTCGCTCAAGTATTTGAAATATGTTGACATGACTTAATATCGATATTTTACAACTCCATATTTCACAACGACTGTAGGAGTATATATTTTGACAGCAAATAAAATGTATCATAAGGAGTTGAAAACGTATTTGACAGACAAAGTGGCCACTGCCCAAAGTGTCTGGCCACTGCTCAGTCTCCTCTGGCCACTGCTCAGAGGAGCTGACTGCTTTGGTCCCTGAAAACAAGGGAGTTGGAGTGTGGGACTCCCCGACAGAGCTAGTGGGGTGTCAGGGGGTGATATTCCCCCAGGGGAGACCAACGGTGACGGGTTCCCGCAGCAGCTGCGCTGGCACGATAGGGACACCCCGAGCAGGGATGGCTGATCGGCTCTGGGACAGGGCCTCTGGGACGCTGTCGGTGCCAGGAGCAGAGGTTTCCTCCCACTCCTATTTCTTAAGTGTTTGGCTTCTGGTTTGGCCTGGAGCAAACTGCTCTGCCCACTTGATTTAGAGGTTGAAACCCTGCTTGGCAGTCTTTGCTGATCAGAGGCTTCTGTAAAGGTGCTTCTGGCTCTGTGTCTGTGCTCCTGACTGACTTACCTTCTCTCCGTCCCTGTCACTAACGTGACTTGTGTGTCTTCCAGATTCCGCGCCTCCCTCTACCCATGCCCAGAAACACCGCAGGAGCGGAAGGAGATGGCTTCTGGTGTCAATACCAGAATTGATGATCTTCAGATGGTAAAATAACTGGGGGTTAATTCTATATGTGTAAGTTCAGCACAGACAGGGAGCTGCCTGCTGGGGAGCAGGCAGGAATGTGCATGTGTGAGGAGATGGCGTGTTTCCAGCTCTGAAAGCTTGTAACTGCCTGGTTCACCTGCAAGAACTTTGAAAACATTTAAACTTGTTTCCAAGTTGAGATAACAATGCTAACTTTAATTTAGCTCTTCTTTTTTCTGCCTGTCTTCATATTTTCACATTATGCTGACCTGAAGAGCTTCTGCTTTACAGCTAGTCTCTTGTGCTGCAGCCTGAGTGTTGGTAACAAGACCCACTGGGTGCCAGCTCTGAAATATTTGATGCTTGTTTCAAGGAAGAAAGGCAGTATGTTATAATGCAGAAAAAAATAAGGAAATTGAGACAAAAAATAAGAAAAGGTTGAGAAACTAAAAGGAAAAACGGTTAAATTTGGACTGCTTGTTTGACAGAGAAACTGTCCCAAGCCAGGAGTTCTGTAGTGCTGCTGTTCAGTAATTTTAAAGTAGATGAGAACTCAGAAACAATTCAACTTGTAGGATCCAAAGCTCTGTGTGTGTGCCCTTTGTCCTCGCCTTCCCTTGAGCCTAAGACTTTCCAGTCTGGAAATCTGACTTGGCACGAGGTAGATGTGTTCCAGTTGGAAAACACCCTCAGTAGAAAACACTTTCTCCTTTTCCCTTCAGTAAAAAAGTCTTTCATTGTAATCTTTGTGTGTTTTCTTAAGGCACTGTACACCTCACTTGGTAGAACTCTGCTCTTTTAACCTGGGTGGAGGGGAAAATGTGCTCTGTGATCTCTGGGCACTTTACTGAAATGCCCACTGACCCTGGAGCTGGAGGAGGAAAGTAGTCAAAAAGTGTCCCTTAAAACCTTTTAGCAAAACTAATTAATATGGAAAGGAAAGTGCATACTGGAGGCCTGTGGCAGCCTGTGCATGGGGTGGGGAGCAGGCTTGTCCCTCTGTCCTCTGCTGGGTGACACTTCTCTTGGTGGTCAGCCTGGTTTCACTGCGCGCTTCTCTGTGCTGCCAGTTTTGGCCAGCGGTTTTTCCTCATCTTTCTCCCTCTTCTCCGTGAAAGGTGCTGAACCAAACGGAGGACCATCGCCAAAGGGTGCTGCAGGCAGCCGCCAAAAACATCCGCGTCTGGTTCATCAAAGTGCGCAAGATGAAGGCCATCTACCATACCCTGAACCTGTGCAACATCGACGTGACGCAGAAGTGCCTGATTGCCGAAGTCTGGTGTCCCGTTGCTGACCTGGATTCTATCCAGTTCGCTCTGCGGAGAGGCACGGTGAGTACCGGCCGGACAGGCAGACAGCACTGCCCACAGCCACCGCAGGGATTCATTGATTTGTCCGGTTTGTGAGTCTCTGAAATCCATCCCTGTGGGCTGCTTGAATCAGTCCTCCCAGAGGACACTTCATTTAACATGCAGGAGTCGTGGCTTACAGATAACAGATGTAACAGATACGTGACATTGTGTAAAGCTTTAAGTTCAGGGAAGTGCTGCAATGGTAACGCGTTTTCCTGTGTTTGGGTCCTCGGGCACGTTCAGTGAGCCCGGCCACGCTCTGCAGTCCCGCTGGATGTATAGCAGAACATATGGAAAGGAGCTCTCTGGGGCATGAGCAAGCTTGCTCTATGCTCAGATTGACAAATTACAGAGTTGGGGGTCTTGAAGTCCTTTCATTTATTTATTTTTTTTTTAAAAAAACCACCAACAAACCCCTTGCATGAGTTTTCTCCTCTGCCCGAATCACACTGTCCATCCTTGCTGTGAGGATGTGCTGCTCCTGCTGCTGTACAGAGGAGAGCAGTGGAAACTTGGCAGCCCTCCTCAGCTGCTCAAGTAGAGTCCTCATTGTGCAAGCACACTGAAGTTGCAAGCTTATTGTTTCCAAATGCTGACGAGAAAGTAATGTTTTACTCCAGAGCTCTGAGGATGGGTGTTCTGATGATCTTTTTTGTTGTTGTTTTTGTGAACAGGAGCACAGCGGATCCACTGTCCCATCTATTTTAAACAGGATGCAAACCAACCAGACCCCACCGACATACAACAAAACTAACAAGTTTACTTGTGGCTTTCAAAACATTGTTGATGCTTATGGCATCGGGACATACCGGGAAATAAATCCAGGTAAACTCATACTTCAAGCAGTCCCAGGCATCTGTCTCAGTTTAGTCGTGGTGTTTCTCTGCATTGTTTGTCCTGTGTGAAAATTTCCAACAGAGTACTCGGCACCTTTCAGAAGCGGAGGGGAAGCTTGGGAATTGTATTGCTGAATTGTGTAAATTGTACTGTAGTAAATGTGAGGTTACTCAAACAGAGTGCACCAGGATGTCATCTCTTCTCTTGCAGCACCATACACGATCATCACCTTCCCCTTCCTCTTTGCTGTGATGTTTGGAGACTTTGGCCATGGAATCCTGATGTCTCTGATTGCTGTCTGGATGGTGGTACGGGAGAGTCGCATTCTCTCACAGAAGAGTGACAATGAGGTAAAGTGAGGGGTCATTCTGGGTGTTGGTTTAAAAGAGATTTGCAGGGGGGTTTCCTCCTATCCTTCCCTCCTTGAGCTGACAATGGCATTACTCCCCATGTCTGAAACCTGTGGAGCCCACAGCCAGGCTGGAAAGCCTGCAGAGCACAGACTGAGTAGCATAATTTCATAATAGTAGTGAGTTCCTTTGGTTTTTCTTTCGGATATTTGGATGAGATTACTCCTTTCAGGTGTTCAAAGGAGGGTGTTTGTCAGGCATAGTAGATGAGCTGTTGTGAACAGATCACCCAGAACTTGGTTGGATCATCACGGGGTTCAGTCACTGCAAACCTCCTGATTTCTGTCTGTGTGTGTTGTGTCTCCAAGATTCCTCCTGTTTGCTCATCCTGTGGGCTTTGCTCAGGGCTGAGGATGGCAGGGGGTGACCAGAGCCCAGACACATGGGCAGAGTGTGGAAGGAGCTGAGCAGGGCCAGCACTGCCAGTGCCAGACCAGTGCTGCCAGCTGGGGCTGGCGTCAGCGTGGATGCTGTTTATCCTCTCCGGCTAATCCCAGATTCCCTGTGGACAGTCGTGCTGCCTCTTTATCCTCTGTGTTCTCATTCTCTGCTGCCTCCGGCACCTGTAATCCCTGCTGTGGGGAAGCAGAGACTTGGGGCTTTTAGTCCATGTGGCCTATTACTGTTTGTCCTACAACTGGTTTTGTTGTTCTGTGACCTTCCTTGTTCTCATGGACTTTCTTTGGTCCTCTTTCTTTTGTTTTGTACTAGATGTTCAACATGGTTTTCAGTGGCCGATACATCATTCTGCTGATGGGACTGTTCTCCACTTACACGGGCCTCATCTACAACGATTGTTTCTCCAAGTCCCTGAATTTGTTCGGTTCGTCCTGGAGCGTGCGGCCGATGTTCACAAAAGGCAATTGGTCGTGAGTAAACAGTTGGTAACTCGATAGAGAGTGACAGTGACAAGCAGGTGACTTCTCTTTCCCCATTGTCCTCCCAGCTCAGGAAAACAAGAACTTCTGAACTCGGTCCCAAGAAGAATTGGAAGAGGGGTGTAAAAGTGATATCTATCAAATTCGAAACCAGTTTTTCTTTCCACCCAGAAAAGTTGTAAAGATGCAGCTTAGCCCCTTTCTCCTCATAGGCATTGCGCTATTCCAGTCCCCTGTGTCTTTCTTCCTTGTGACACTGAGTAATGGGTCAAGAAACAGGTTTATTATTCATTCGGGAAAGTCTTTGGGACCACGCAGGAACCTTAAAGTTATCTCAATTTGAGATATTCCTGGCTCTCACAAGGACAGAACGTTGTTAGTGTTTACAGGAGGAGGACAGCATTGCCTGTGTTAATGTCTGTATAATCTTGTACCTGAACAGAGATGCTTTGCTTGAGACTACGCCCCTGCTCCAGCTGAACCCTGCTATTCCCGGGGTGTTTGGTGGGCCCTACCCCTTTGGCATCGACCCGGTAAGAGCATCCTCTGTCTCAGCAGAAAAAGTGCCTCTCCAGTTCCCTGTGAGAGATTTCACAGCCTAGCCATTCCCTTAGCCAACTCTTAACTGATGTTGGGAGCAAGAACTTTACTTCATTTCCTATTGCAAATCAGAACTATGTGTTCATTTAAATGGATAATCATTTTTTTTTTTGCCTGTCAAGGATACAGCCCCCTTTTGCCTACAGCTTTTGCCTACCATAAAAACAGGGAAGGTTTGATTCCTGCTGTCACGGTGGGATCAGTTGCTGTAAGAGAGTGTTCCTGGCAGAAGAGGTTGTCTGCTCATTTCCCCAAAAGATATCCGTGTGACAAACATGTCTTTTAAAAACCCTGCTCTTACAGCCTCATACTTCCTGGATGGTTAATGCTGTTTAGCTTCAAGTGAACATTTTCATCCTTCTCTGTTTGTCCTTGGCTCGGGGTTTGCTGACTCGCTGGTGTTTTTCACAGATTTGGAACATTGCCAGCAACAAGCTGGCCTTCCTCAATTCCTTCAAGATGAAAATGTCGGTGATTCTTGGCATTATCCACATGCTCTTTGGTGTCACATTGAGTCTTCTCAACCACATGTAAGTACTTTGCTCTGTTTTTCTCATGGTGGGGGGAAGTGTCTTTGTGTGTCATGTGTGTGGGAGTTTGAGGCAGAAGCCCGTGACACTTTACCCCGCTGGTGGCTGGGTGGGCTTGTCCTGCCCGTGTGGAACGAGCCATGGCCAGGAGCTCTGTCTGTAAGCCCCAGCCATTGCCAAAATGCTGAGCCCCCACAGTTTTGTTCTAAAGAAGTTTTTCACTTAAAAGTTTACATTAAAAGCTTTTGCCATACACATGTCTAATGCCAACCAAATATAACATTAACCTCTCCTTTTTCCCCCTGTAGCTATTTTAAGAAGCCACTGAACATATACCTTGGATTTATTCCAGAAATGATTTTCATGTCTTCACTCTTTGGGTACCTCGTTATTCTCATTTTCTACAAATGGACAGCGTACGATGCTCACACCTCAAAGGATGCACCGAGCCTCTTAATACACTTTATCAACATGTTTCTCTTCTCCTATGGTGATACCAGTAATAAGATGCTTTATAAAGGGCAGGTGCGTGCTCTTGCTAGAGTAACATCAGAGGTGCTTTGTGATATTAGTGTCTTTCACTGACCTTATCATAGTTGTGAAATCAAGCGTGAAACACTTTATCTGTGTGATAGAGGAAATGTGGCATCATTCCCAAAGGCTGACACTCTGTGATATTGAAGAAGGAAGGAATAATCCCTACACCAGGAGCTTCTATCAGTCTGAACACAGGTCAACTGTTGCTCCAGAATATTTGGATCCAGATTAACTGTGGGCAGCGATTGGGAATATTGTCCCGCGTCCACAATGCAGTGCCTCTAAGTGTAGCTGAGACACTAATGCTGTTTCCTCCCAGCACTATCAGACATCTGCCAAATTCTCATTCTCTCCAGAATCTGTAGGATTTCTCCCTAATCTAACCCAGCACCAGGCGCTGTGTGGTGTGAAGGCGTTAGAGACAGCACATTTTGCTGTTCCTGGGAGAGAGGGAGAGGGAGGCATCCACATGCTCCAGGAATCCAGTCATTCGGTGTCACATCAGACTCCTGCTGGGGGGTGGGTGTGTGCTTGAGCGTTGGGCTGTCACTAGATCATCTGAGACTTGTTTCTCTTGCAGAAGGGGCTCCAGTGTTTCCTCGTGGTGGTGGCGTTACTGTGTGTGCCCTGGATGCTGGTGGCCAAACCCCTGGTCCTTCGACGTCAGTATTTATGGAGAAAGCACTTGGTGGGTGACTAACTCCTATATTTTCAATATGAAAACTAATCGTGGTTGCACAGCTGCGTTCTCCGTCTTATCTCGGATACACGGTTCACACTGCACTGTGACCTCTAAAACGTTTTTGCATATTCCGGGGCATAAAGGCAGTTGGGTTTTACTGGAGAGAGTGTCGCCTGCTTCTCAGAGCTGGATCCAGCATCAAACCTGCCTGCAAAAACCCTTTCTGTTGGTAACGATAAAAGCAATGTATCTGGCCTGGGCTCTGTCCGGTGGTTTAGGAGCACTGTGGTGCTGGTTGCTGGATGCACTTCTGTGCCTTCGCTGGGCTGACGATGTAAAAGCAGAGATGGCAGCTTAATTGGCTGGCAGACTCATCAGCTGCCTTTGCTAAAGCAGTTTGGATGGTAAAAAATAACTAAGGGAAAAAAAAAAGAAAAGACTTAGCAGTCATTATGTGCGAGGTTGTCCTCTGGGGTGCTCTGTAGGTTTCCAGCTGTAAAGTGTCTGCATGTGAAATGCAGGAACCTGGCACACGTGCACTGAGGATACTTGAAAATTCTCCCTGCATGTATGGCAGCCAGCTGGTAGGATGTGAAGCGAGTCAAAGCTCAGTTCAGTTAAAGACACTCCCTCTCCCTTCTCTGACCATCTTTCATCCTCCCATGTCCCCTCCATTCGTCTCCCTCTCTCTTCTTGTTTTCTTCCTCATCCCTTTCTCTTCTTCCATCCACTATCAGGAAGGGCAGCCCGCGGAGGCCCAGGTCAGCCCAGGCCCGACCCAGCAGGCAGTAGAGGCAGCAGCGGCTGCAACAGTGAGTGCATTTAAAAATCACCTGATGGACTGAAAGATGGGAGTTGGCTTTCTGTCTAATTCTCCAGAGAGCACGGAATGTATCTGCATTTCATAAGGGAATGGCAACTGCACCTTTAGGGTGAAAAACGCTTTCTCTTGGAAAGAGCAAAGTTCAGCAAAAGTGATACATTCTGGAAGAAGTACCAGGCTGAAGGATAATAGTTGTGTGTGCCCAGAGTGCTGCTGAGATCACAGCCTGCAGAGCGGCACAGCAGGGCCTGGCTGCCGCAGCCCCCAGGTTAAGTTCCCATTTTTCCTTTTCTTGCGTATCTGTGTCAGAGAGCTCAGGGTTCTTCCCAGCCCAGCATTTCTGTTTGCATTTTGTGTTCCCAAACACCATGTTTATGTGATGGCCTCCCAATGACTTCGTATCAGTAATTGCTGGGGTTTTGACAGCCTGTGCCCTTGTAGACACTTTGACTTGAAACTGTTATAAAAGGGTTGTGCACAAATAAGCCTCTCAGTAGCAGCTGTTTCTCCTGATTTGTGTCTAGACCCACAGCCAGCCCTTGAACGATTGCAGCAGTTCCCAAACCTGCTCCCTTCCCCAGTGCTGTGTGTTTTATTTGGGTTCAGTTGTGCTGAAGCGTGAATCTCGCCCATGGTGACACTAAGAGGCACTTTGGGCCAGGGTTTGTATCGTGACCTTTGAAGTAGCCCCACAGAAATGTCAGAAATGAAAACGGGCCTTTTGTGCATAATCCATCCAGTGCTTGAAGTGCATCTCAGAACAAGAAGCTGTGAGGGAAGGTCTTTGTATGAGAAGTGTAAAATAAACGGTTGGGGCTTTGGGAGCCGTGTTTAGGTTGGACAGTTGACAGTTTACAGAGAACGGGTGCAAGTCAGGTGTGAGGGAAAAGCTGCACAAATGTGAATTCACCCAGGCTGGGAATGCACAGATAGAGCTGGTACTGGTCATTAGCGGCTTGTGATGTCCCAAAGATGCTGAAAATCCTAACAAAAGCATTGTCTTATATTATTTTTTCTCTTTATTTCTATTTTCAGAGCATAAATATCTATATAGTGTGTTTTTTAAAAACCTGACAAAATCTTTAAATCACATCTGGCATTTTGGGCAAATCTACAGTTGATCCTAAATTAAAAGCAGGCGCCTAAGAGCAAATGGGTTCAAAGAGCATCAGTGAGCTGGAGCGTGAGCGTGTTCCAGTTCACCTCTGCGGCTGGGTCAGACCCGCGGGTCTCTCTTTATAGTCACTGGGCTCTGTCAGGAGCATTTTCTGTCCTTGGAGACCTGGAGAGGGACAGAGATCCCACTGCTGAGCTGCAGAGGTGGGGATGTGCAGGTCACACCTTCACTCTCCAGCGTGCGCTGATGATGTGTGAAGGCTCTGCAGGGGCAGGGAGAGGACCCGCAGGGCTCTGCATCCCTGCTCGGTGGCAGGGCAGCACGAGGAGGAATCTGGCCTGAAATCCAATGTTCGGTGGCTGCAGTTGTCCAGTGGGAGGAATCTCCAGCTCTGCCAGAGTTTCAGCCAAGATGTTTCTGTTCTGTTCGGAGCGCGATTGAGTTAGGGCTGAGGGTCACACGCTGAGCCAGTGCCTATAAAAGGGGCTGTTTGCGTAACGTGGAATTTCCAAGTAAGGGAAGGTCTGATTTCCCTGTGTGTCCGTAGGTGCTGCTGCGGGGCCAGTGTGTGTGTGTGTCTGTGTCAGCCCCTTCTGCCCGGCGTGGCCACTGTGTGACCAGTCTCATTTGCCCAGCACTGGTGTTTGTGCCTATCCAGCACCTGCTGGGCAAAACCTTGGTCTTTGTTTGCACGTGGGTGCCAGCAAACATCCTCTGGGGAGATGTGCCTTTTGTTTTACTTGGGGGGGGCAATTACTTTGTAGAAATTTATCGATTATTCATTCAGACAGACTTTTTTTCCCCAGCCTGAGCAGGAATCAGCATCTTTCCCATCCACGCGGGGAAATAGAGTTGTACACCTGGCTTAACCTGGGCCTTAATACTTAATATTTTGTTCTCTTCCGTGAGCTGCTGCTGCACGTGGAGTCGTGAAAAACACACGCTCGTGCGGTAAAACCCAAACAACACTTTGCTCTTTCTTTCTCTGCGTGCGTTAGGGAACGCACAACTTCGGTGGGATCCGGGTGGGCAATGGCCCGACAGAGGAGGACGCGGAGATCATTCAGCACGACCAGTTGTCCACCCATTCCGAGGAGGGGGAGGAGGTAAGAGCCCACCCGGCCTCCCCGGGGGGCTGCGCTCGGCCGCAGAACGCGGTGGCTTCTGCCTGTATTTACTGACTTCCACACTGCCTAAAACTACAGAGCAACTGTTTTCAGTGAAGTGTTTTCATACAGACTATCTCCTGGTCATTCCCAGGACTCCAGAAAAAGCAGTATAAATTGTATATAAAGGCAGACGTGGCTCTGTCCCCATCACGAGGAGCTGTCACCTTTGGGTTGGCACGCGCAGCTTCTGCTCTGGCTGCAGCACAGCGCATCCGTGCTGCCGCCTGCTCCAGTCAGAAAAGCACTCCCTCTCCCCAAAATCCAAGGGCTGTAGTTCTGCAGCAGTGAAATCTTGTTTATATATTCATTTTGACCCGGGGGTAATATTAATTGCCTTGAGCCACCTCTGGTTGAGAAGAAAGAGGAGTCGATTTATCATTGTTTGGGAGTTTTCTGGTGCCTCTGAACGATCCCGCAGCCCCATCTCGCCTCGGTAGTGCCTGTGCCGTGTCACTGCTTTGCTGTGCCGTGTGTAGGAGGGAGTTATTGTGTTCGTGATTAATTTTGTGATCAAGACACTGCACTAAATGTAAACTTATGTTTCCAAGCCTGCAGAGGACGAGGTGGTAAGACTACGGCAGCTTCGCGTTCACCTCTACCTGGGCCATTCCCCATCAGTGTAAAGCACGTGTGAATTAAACTGTCACAACATCTTGTTTTCCCAAAGATCCAGCTATTCACGTTACAGGCCATTTCTAATTCACCATACATACGTGCCCATTAGCAGACCCTTAATTACTTCATCTACACAGCTTGTTTGTCTTATCCCCTGTCTGCAGATCTGTCTTGGTTTACAGGGAAGCTGTTAAAGCAAAAACTTTTCAGGCTCCCAGTTTTAAACTTCTGAAAAAGTCTCGTTTGCCTTGTTGTGTCTTTGGTAATTCTGCACTGCCGCAAACTGCTTAAAGATATTTTTTTCCCAAACTATCTGCCATTTCAAGGGTGATACTGGTTGTTGCCAGGCAGGAAATACAGCAAAACCAGTTTCATACAGTTCAACTCATCACTATCTTCCTGTAGAAGAGATGCTTTGTTCTGAGAAACCGCTCATTTGTAGACACCTGTAACAGGTATGAGCATTAAAGAAGTGGGTTTTTGGGAACACTCAGGAAGGATTGATTGTAAGTTTCAGCACTATCAGGTTACCAATTTCATTACAAAAAATACAGATGCCATGAAATGAGAGCAGCTTCCCAGTGGTGGTGCTGCTGTGAATGGTGCTGACGGGTTTTGCTCGGAGCTTCTTTCTGTGTAGGTCCCTCTGGAACCAAGGGGATGCAGAGGCAGCACCTGCTGTACCTGATAATTCTATTTATCACCGAACCTGTCAAAAACGTCTAAAACTACAAATACTGCAGAGCAATCCTGCTGACTGTCCCCCTCCCTGGCACAGTGGCAGCTCTCTCCAGAAGTTGCACAGGGCTGTAAATTGTCATTGTTGGAATATTTATCGCATTCCATTCGCTGCACACTGCCGTGCTGGGTGTTGGGAGCTGGTGCTGTCACCAGGGCAAGGTTTGTTAAAGGGCAGGGTTTGTTAAAGAACTTTGCAGGTCACACTCTGGAGAAAGAGTTAGGCTTTTGACAGCTAATTTAACTTAATTGTTTGAAATACTTATTGCCCTGGATATACTAGAGGAGAAATATGAATATAAATAGCTTTCTGTGCGTGCTTAGAGCATTAGTCACTTGATGTATTTAAAACATCATGTTCACTTAAATATGAGCAGTTTCTTAAGCATGGATTGAATCCAAGATGTAGGGAATGCTTTCCCAAGCTGCAAAATAAGAGACTGTCCTACATGGTAGACTTCCTTATAAGTGCTTCTCTTATTATTTCAGAAAATTGCCAAGACACAGAGACTTTGCCAGTGAGTGGTGCACAGATGGGACTTTTTCAAGACTGCTTTGTGCATTTTTATTTATTTATTTTGCTTTCAAGAAGGGCAAGTTCATATCTTGCAAAATACTCTTGTTGTTTCCGTAGCAAAGGCACACACACAGTATCAACTTAAAAGTGCTGTCTCCTTTCCCATAGTGGCACATTCAATTTACCAGTGAATTCATAATAATATCATCTTGTTGCTGAAGAGCCTTTTCCTGGCAAAGCCTATGGCTGAATTTGAAATATCTTACTTTTCATCGGCTAGAATTTGGAAACAATAATACTCGAGATGCAGCAGTGAACTTCCGTTCTACAAAACCTAGCAAGACAAGAGAATTAATTTTTCATTAGTAAAACTGTCGCGCTAGGCCAGGAGAAGGCAGTGTCAGTGTCTAACTCCAAACCATGACCTCGGTGATAGCAGCAGGTAGTGGCTGGTTCTCCCCGGTCACCGGCCCCTGCTGCTGCCCGGGCTCCTCACCTCCCGTCCTCTCCCCGCAGTTCGACTTCGGGGACGCGGTGGTGTACCAGGCCATCCACACCATCGAGTACTGCCTGGGCTGCATCTCCAACACCGCCTCCTACCTGCGCCTCTGGGCGCTCAGCCTGGCCCACGCGCGTGAGTCCTCCTGGGGGAGCGGGGCCTGGGTGCGGGTCTCCTCGGGACAGAGCTCGGCAGCGCTGCCGGAGAGGGACAGAGCTGTGTCTGCAGACTCTGGCACTAACTAGGGCCAAACACCGGTGTCTGCTCTCTAAAAGCTCTCTGGGTCTAGAGGGGGGATGGAGCTGAAAGCTCTGTGTAAAGCAAAGAGCTGCCGGGTGAGGACTCTGTCCTGCTCCGTGGCCGGCAGCTGGGGGTCATGTCCTGAAAAACTGGCTGCACAAGCTGTTGTCCCTCTGAAGCTTCTCACCTGGTCGCAGTGGGAGTTGGCTTGACTCCAGTCTGTGCTTTGTAAGTAACTGGAATAAGCCTTTGTTCTTGCTGGTTGCCCTGACACTAGCCATCTTCTCCCTTTTCCTGGCAGAGCTCTCGGAGGTGCTGTGGACCATGGTCATCCACATCGGCCTCAGCGTGAGGAGTCTGGGCGGAGGCTTCGGCCTCTTCTTCATCTTTGCTGCGTTCGCCACCCTGACGGTGGCCATTCTGCTGGTCATGGAGGGGCTCTCCGCGTTCCTCCACGCTCTTCGCTTGCACTGGTGAGTTACTGGAACGTGCAGGAATGTTAAAGCTCTTTGTAGCAAGAAAATTGATGTCACCTTGACTGTGCAGAAATGCTATCCAGAGAATTGTATTGACCCTTCACAGAAAGTGAAGGCTGTAAAACTGGGGTAGTGGGTGACACCAAGCTGAGACGAGAATGTTCAGAAGTGCTGGAAGTGTTCAGAACCCACCCAGACATCCACGCGTCCTGCAGCAGACATGCTCGGACAGTGGAGTCTTTACGAGAATCAGAGGTTTCAGTCTCATTTCTAGCTATTCACCTCGGATTGTGTGTGCAACCCTCACTCAGGAATGGGGGGGAGGAACCCATCTGCTTAAAAATAATTTGGGCTGAAGATCTGTGAGCAGGGGGCTGGGAAGGTTGTGCTGGATGGGTGAGCGTGCTCCTGCCGGTCCCTGGACTTTCTGTTCTGCCTCTTGGGCTGTCGCCTGGTTCTAGTGTTTGTTTTCCTGGCTCTGCCGTAGCCGCTGACTGCGGTTTCCTTCACGTGGTCTTGCTCATCTTCATAAGACCTTCCACTGAGCAGGGGCAACTTTGTCTGCCTTTTGGGGTGCTGTGGAACAGCAGCTACTTCTTGTTGCTTTTCTTTGTTGGCCCATGCTTCGGTAGCCCCTTTCTCCTGTGTATGCAGACGGGCAGGAAGCGAGGAGGAATTACTCACTAGAACGCTCATCGCTTCCTCTGCACCCGAGCACAGAAAGGGTTCAAGAGCTTTTTCTAATCTGTGTTTAAAAGTGCTCGTTGTTCCACTTCACTTTCTCTGGTGAGCGCACTGGTGGGATCAAAGCAGTGATGTGGGAGTGAGCTTTGCTCCCCCCGGCTCCTCTTCAGCCTGAAGTGTAGGAGAGAGTGTCCGTGTGTCTGTGCCTCCGCAGGGCTCAGGTCGCTGCCAGCTCCTCAGGAAGCTGCTTTCCTGGTCGTCAGGAGAACAAAGTCAAGTCCCATGATGCTCACAAGAAGTATTCTGTCCCGCTTAAATGGGAAGAAAAGGTTGTGAGCACTTTTTAAAGTCATTCTGTCAGTGAAAAGGGAAGCCAGGGCCTTAAAAAAAAAAGAAAAATTAGCCTCTTTGCACTTTCCCCCCGATTCTGGGGAAGGCAAACTCTACCCTCTCTGCTGGCAGCCTGCGGGGCACAACCCAGAGTGTCCCGGTGTCCTGGCTCTCTGTGGCTCCGGGGTAGAGCCATCTTGTGCCGAGGGAGCCGGGGGGGACAGCTGAAATGGCTGCAGGACGGTACTTCTGCTTTTCCTGGCATCCAGCCTAGAAACCTTCACACCAGGCACTTGAGAACTTCTCCCTGACTGGCAGGTGTTTCCTTGTCCCTGTCCTGCTGTCACTGTACAGTGACAGCGCTGGTGGGAAGGAGCCAGCCCTGCAGACCCCCCTGGTGTTGCTGCTGGTGGTCCCAGGACAGGCAGCACCCCGGCCCCACGGGGGCTGTTTCTGCTCCCGGGCTGTGATTGCGGGTGAATGAGGGGATTCTCAAAGTCTCGTTTTTCTGGACCTCAGTGCTGTGTGGCCCGTTCCTGAGCAACAGCAGATGAACAGCCTGGACACTGTCCCCTCTCGGCAGGCTCTGGGTTTTCCCTTTTACCCGAAGGGATGGGCTAAGATAAGAAAGCCTGTTTTTCTGGAGATACCTCCTGATAATCACAGTCTGTCCTCGGGGGTGCCACTCACAGGGCACCTGGAGCAAGTGGGAACTGGAGGCTGCAGGTCAGCCGAGAGGTGGCTTTTCATGTTGCTGGGCTGGATCTAGAGGGTGATTGAAAAATTGTCTGGAAATGTGTGACGGGAAGATGCGTGTGACTGAGTGGGAAAAGAGGGAAACCCGGGCGATGGCCACGGGCACGTGGGTCACGGCTCCCTGCAGGGAACTTCCTGCAGAACTGCACCTCTTAATGAGTATCCCTAAACATATTTTTCAAACTTGTAGAACTGTAATATACATTCTCTAAGAGAAAAACTGTTCAGGCTTAGGAAGAAAGGCAGATTTAAGGCAATATTTCAGACTGCAAGTAATGTTCTGGAATCGTGTTGGGTTTGTTGGATTTTGGTTATCGCAGCGGGGAGGAAGGCACCTGCAGTTGTTCAAAAGAACACACTGTTAACATTCCTTTTTGCTTTTGAAGGCGAGATCAGGATGTTTCCAGTGGTAGGTGTTCCCTTTTTAGAAGGAGGGAGGGGGGGTCAAATACTGCTCTCCTGGGAGGAGCAGATGGGATTTTCAGGCTGCAGGAGAAGAATCACCCATCAAAAATTCTGAAGGTGTGGGTGGTTCAGCCTCGCTGGAAAGGAGGAGGAATTTAGTGTGTGTCTTACTGAGGGGGGGAGAGCACAGATTGTTCCGTGTGCACTGCCTATCACCCCCGAATGGGGAGGATTTATTCTGTGCTTTTTCAGAAAGTGCATTCTTCCAGCAGGCTGGGTCGTTCTGGGGCGCTCCAGGGTGGGGGAAGGACTCAAGCGCTGCCAAGGTGCAGGGGAGGGGGGTATCTGCTGGGGCACAGGGGCTCTGAGCCGCACCCCCCCTCTGCTGGTACCTCCTTTTACCCTAACCTCACTCATTGGCATATTTTGTCTTTGTATTTGCTTGGCAGTAGCGTAATTTGACAGGAAAGTTTAGGTTAAAGTAGCTTGCCTTTTTTTAAGCCAGCCTGGTGGGAGCAAACACAAACTTTGCTCAAAAGGTGCTGTTTTCCTGTGTAAAGCAAAATTTTAGACCCAGTTTTCAACTTGATTTGGAATGGGAAGCTCTTCTCCCTAGAATATGTCCCCAGACCAGGCCACAGGTAGAAACCCTGGAGGGCAGCAGCGTGATACAAAGCAAATCAGGTTAATTGGGAGCAGTGAGGAGTGGGGTTCGTATGGCGCAGTGGGGAGGGGTTGGTGCTAAAAGAGCGTGGGGGTGGAGGGGGTTCAGCTCCGGAGTCTGGAGCCGTCACACCACGTTGTTCAGCCTTGGCTGAGGTCACCCGAGTGTCTTTTGGCCAGTCTCCGTCTCCATGTGTGTCGGTGTGCAGGGACACCAAAATAGATGTGGCCAGCCTCAAACAGCCATGCAGAATAAATAAAAAACAGCAATTACGCGGCATTTGGTGGGTGGCTGCTGTGGGCTGTAGATGAGCGTGGCTGGGCAGAGCCCCTGGCCCCTGTGGGGGGCTGCTGCCCCCCGAGAGCTGTGGGTGCTGCGTCCCGCTTGCCAGCCAGGAGGGGGGAAGCCCAGCTCCCCCCAGCTTGCCAGGGTTTTATTTTTCTCTGTAAAGGCCGTGAGCCAGAGCGTGTCCTCAGCGTGGCCATGGGAGTCACCGCTGCTGTGAATGTCAGTGGTGGGACAGAGCGACCCACGGTCCCACATACCAAACCGTGCTCCTCTCGGGGGGAGAACTGCACTGTCCCCAAGAAACACCCTGACCCCGTGGGCTGCCCCCTCCCAGGTGGCTGTGGGTCACAGCCCACCCCAGGCACTGGCACACGCCGGTAGGAGTCACAGACACCGAGCAGGAGTTTGCATTGAACTGGATGGCACTCGGGGTCCTGTCCAGCAAATCCCTGCAGCGGCTTCCCACGGGGCTGGGAGCTCCTGGTTTTCCAGACCGAGCGGATGCTCTGTGGTTCTGGGTTGGAAAACCCACATAATTACAGTCCTACAGACACTTAAGCTAATTATTAATACAAAAAAGCTGAAGAGTGGGTTTTCTTTAATGACGGCTGCCAGAAAGCTCTCTAGCCTGTTTATCTGCAGTGGGAGCTGTCTAGGAAATGCTTCTGCAGAGCTTGGTCAGTGGCGAGAGGGACACGGTGCTGAGTTTAGCAATTGAGCTACCACACGTGACAGCCTGGAAACAGCACTGTCTACAGAACCTGAGATCCTTTTTTTGGTCTGAGAGAATTGCAGAAAAACCACACAGAACATTTAAGCCATGATATTTGGTTTAAAAAACAAACTCTTTTGGTAGTTCCCTAACCTTAGGACAGCCTCTCCGTGAGCTTCAAGCATCCAGTTGTAACCGAGTGTGCCCAAAAGCAGCTTTGAGAGGTCAGGGCCAGCTGGAACAGTTAATCATCGGGGTTAAAATTTCATTTACAGTGGGTCCTGTGTGACTCATGTACCCAGCCCTCCACCTCCTATTTCCCTTTGCTTACAGAGTAGTCACAGGCTACTTCTGGAGATTATCAGGGTTCCTAAAGCACTGGAGCGTGTTGGCAAGGGGCCCTTCCTCCCACGCGGAAAATCCTGCTCATCCCGGGATTCCTCTGCGGATGGGCACTGGTGGGCGGGGAGCTGGGTCTCTGCTGGGACAGCACTTCTGGCCAGCTGGAACGCCGGCGGCTTCGGAGGTTGCCATGATTCCCCACTTGGAAAAAAAATAATAATCCAAGTTTGCCTTTTTGTACTTCATTAAAATACTTCTCCCGGATTGTGTTAAATTGCTCCATAATTTGCTGTCAGTTGGTTCCTGCAGAGACTTCGTTATTTTAGTGGCTCACGCAATGGAAAGTGTTTCTCACGAGGCTCATGAAAGACTGTGCTTGTTTTTACTGGGAATCATGGGATTATTTGTTTCTTCCCCTATTTGGCTGGTGCTGACCGTTGGACAGGTCTCGAGAATAGCTCTTTTTTTACCCAGAGTGTGTGAGGGGGAGCAGGGCTGGGTTAATGCTCCACGGGAGGCACAACTCGGTCCGGCCCCAGTTCTTGTGGGGAGAAACCAAATGGGAGTGGGTAAATAAAGAGAAGTAGCTGGTGGAGGAAGTCTGAGCAGAGCGTGGTGCCACTGGGGCTTGTTCTAACTGAAATGTGAACTTCAGTGATGAGATCTCCTGGGAAGTGCTCTGCAGGCAGGGAGCTCATCCCAGTTTTGTTCCCTGTGGGGCTGGAATTGAAGTCCCCGAACAGTTCTCTGCTACAGAAACAGCAAAAAAGTGTGGGGTTTGTGCCAGAAGATACACAATGTTATAATAGCACTTTCTCTCTTTAAAGCTTTTTTTTAATAGTCAATAATCATAGTTTTAATGGATTTCTTGCTGATTGCTAACATATCTGACAGCTGTCTTTTTAATGAAGAATCTCTTCCCTCTCTTGCAGGATTGAGTTCCAGAACAAGTTCTACACTGGCACTGGGTTCAAGTTCCTCCCCTTCTCCTTTGACACCATCCGCGAGGGGAGGTTTGATGATTAGAGCTCCCCCCCCTCGGGCAGTGTTACACCCCCCCGTTTATGGCTTCCCCTCCCCTGTGTGTGAGTTGCATGTAATCCCCCCGTAGGGAAAATAACTTATTGCAGACCCTCAGTGTTACCCGGGTGTTTCAAAGTCCTTGGGTAGCGAGTGACACTGGATCACAGAAGTTTCCTGCTGACCATGGCCAGTGCTTGTCCTGTGGGTGTTTGTGTCACCGTCACCTTCCTGCCGTGAGCTCCATCACCT
>JAHREE010149738.1:0-14365 GCA_033628505.1 Tringa tobata | reverse complement strand
CGTCCTTGTAGTCCTCTTGGGTCAGCGGCCCCTTCTTCCAAAGCGGGGAAACTCCTTTTTTCCCCTCTCCTGAGTTCCAGCCAAAGCTCTCTGTTCAGCCAGGCCGGTCTTCTTCCCTGCCGCCTTGTCTTTCGGCACATGGGGATAGCCTGCTCCTGCGCCTTGAAGGCCTCCTTCTTGAAGAATATCCAGCCTCCCTGCGCCCCTTTGCTTTCAGGGCTGCCTCCCAAGCCCTCTGTCACCCGGGCTCCTGGGCAGCCCGAAGTCTGCCCTCCGCAGGTCCAAGGAAGCACTTCTGCTCAACGACTCCTTGCTTCTTCTCGAGGAATCGAAGACTCTACCGCTTTGCGGTTCTGTGATTTGGCGCTTATGCCCAAGACAGCCTCCAACCTATGAAGCGTCCAGCTGTCAAGCAGACAGAGAAGAGCCTCCTTTTTCTACGCAGGCTGCGGTGGGGTGAGCCCAGCAGGCTCATGCCCAGCCAGTCCCCGAGCAATGGCCGCTTTGGAAAGACCAAAGGCCCAGGCTTTATTGCGGAGCACGACGTTCCACGGCATGGAGTAACCCTGGGTCGGCTGGGGCTGGCTCTCCCTGCTGTGTCCCCTCCCAGCCTCGGCCTGCTGCCTGGGGGACACACAGAGAGAGAAGAGAGGAAGCCTTGGCGCTCGGCAGGCCCTGCTCAGCACCAGCTACACCACTGCTGTGTTTGCCACGGTGTCTCGTCTAGGGGGCCAGATGGGATCCACCCGAGGGCACTGAGGGAGCTGGCGGAAGTGCTCACTGAGCCCCTTTCCATCATTCCGCAGCAGTCCTGGCCAAGCGGGGAGGTCCCAGCCGAGTGGCGTCTAGCCAATGAGACGCCCATCCACAAGGAGGGTCGGAAGGATGATCCGGGCAACTCCAGGCCTCTCAGTCTGACCTTGTTGCCTGGGAAGGTGATGGAACAGATCACCCTGAGGGCCATCATACGGCGCATGAAGGACAGTCAGGTGATCAGGCCCAGCCAGCATGGGTTCGTGAGGTCCTGCTTGACAAACCTGATCTCCTCCTGTGACAAAGTGACCCGCTTGGTGGATGAGGGAAAGGCTGTGGATGTTGTTTACCCGGACTAGGAGGTTCCTTGAGTGTATGGAAGATAACTTGCTGACACAACTGGTAGGTGAGCCTACCAGAGGAGGCGTCTCACGAGACCTACTCTTCACAAACAGAGAAGGACTAGTGGGAGATGTGGTGGTCGGAGGCAGTCTTGGGCTTAGTGACCATGAAATGGTCAAAGTCTCAATTATTAGAGAGGTGAGGAGGGGGGTTAGCAAAACCTCCACCTTGGCTTTCCGGAGGGCCAGTTCAGAACTCTGGTCTGTTCAGAACTCTGGTTGGGAGAGTCCCTTGGGAGATAGTCCTCAGGGACAAAGGGGTCCGGGAAGGCTGGACACTCTTCCAGAAGGGAACCTTAAAGGCCCAGGAGCAGGCTGTCCCCGTGTGTCGCAAGGTTAAAGGGCAGCGAAAATGGCCAGCCTGGTTGAAGAAGGAGCTTTTGATGGGGCTCAGGAAAAAAAGGAGGGTTTACCAGCTTTGGGAGAAGGGCCAGGCAACTCCGGAGGAGTACAGAGACCTTGTGAGGTTATACAGAGAAAAAGTCAGGAAGGCAAAAGCCCAGCTGGAACTCAACCTGGCCATTAATCTAAGGGACAACAAAAAAAGTTTTTATAAATACATCAGCAAAAGGAGAGTCAGGGAGAATCTCCATCCCTTACTGGATGCGGGGGGGGGGGGTACATTGCAACCAAGGATGAGGAGAAGGCTGAGATACTTAATGCCTTCTTTGCCTCTGTCTTCAGTACTCAGATTAACTACCCGCAGGGTGTTCAGCCTCCTCAGCTGGAAGATAAGGATGGAGAGCAGAACACCACCCCTGTAATCCACGAGGAAGAAGTTAATGATCTGCTTATGCACCTGGACACGCATAAGTCTATGGGGCCGGATGGGATTCATCCAAGAGTACTCAGGGAGCTGGCAGAGAGCTCACCAAGCCTCTCTCCATCATTTATCAACAATCGTGGTCATCAGGGGAGGTACCAGATGATTGGAGGGTGGCCTTTGACACTGTCCCCCACAGCATTCTCCCGAGGAAGCTGGCGAATCATGGCATAGAGAAGTGTACTCTTCACTGGGTGAAAAAACTGGCGGGATGGCCATGCCCAGAGAGTTGTGATTAATGGGGTGAAATCTGCTTGGCAGCCGGTCACCAGTGGTGTCCCTCAGGGCTCGGTTTTGGGGCCAGTCTTTTTAAATATCTGTACTGATGATCTGGGTGAGGGGATTGAGTGCACCCTCAGTAAGTTTGCCGATGACACCAAACTAGGTGGGAGTGTTGATCTGCTTGAGGGTAGGAAGGCTCTACAGAGGGAGCTGGACAGATTGGATCNGAAGGAGGGTGTGGAGAGGCGGGGGTCGGTCTCTTCTCCCATGTCCCAGGCAATAGGTCCAAGTTTCTGCAGGTCCAAGGAAGCACTTCTGCTCAACGACTCCTTGCTTCTACAATAATCAAAACCTCTATCATTTTGTGATCACTGTAAGTCTAAAGACCCCTTTCTCTCCCTTTCTCCCAGTCAAGTTTTCAAGCCTTGAGGAGTCAGTGGGCTTCAGTCTGCATGAGTTCTTCATAGCAGTCATATTTTGAGAATGCACATGACTGTATATGACAGGAGAAAGTCACCTGCAGAAATCACCCCCACCTGACTTCAATCCAAATCTGATTCAAAGCCATGCTCTGTAACAAATACTTGTGACCGTATGGAGAAATTCCCTAACTAATGGGATAGCCTACTCTCTTCCAAAGCTGCTTCTACCCATAATTCCTGAAAATACACAGGTTTCCTCATCAATTGCATGCTAAGAAAAGGAATTAAGACAGTTGTCTAATCACACTGCCTGCAGATGTCTGTGGCAACAGCACTTTAAAGGTAGTCATTTGCAGAGTTGACGTCCTGCCTCAGATGGTTAAACCAGATTGTACCACACTCTAGATATATGCAGCAAACTGAAGCAGTTCACTCTGAAATATTTCCTGTCTTCCCAAATGTAATGCTAGATTTCTTAGCACTAGAACATGATTTAAAAAAAGGCCAAAAATCCCTTTTATCCATTTACATTACAAACTCCATTTGTTTCAGATGCTGTTGTTGTGATCTACTTTCAAGAGTACGTCAGATCATTCAGTACAGGAGCAATAGGAAGAGAGACTCATATTGTCAAAAGCAGATGGAAAGAAAATGAAGAAACAAAAACATTGAATAACATTGTGACCTTCCCTGTTCAACAATGCCGTACTGTGTACATCTGTCTGAACAGAAACGTAGGCTGGACTGCATGGTAGTCTCTTCTAGGACCATCACCTCAGACTCACTGGCCTGGTGATCTAGTACCAAGACTGGATCAATCTTTTCATGCTCTTATTCTGGGTGAAGTGTGCAAGCAAGGGTTTGGAAAATATCTCACTTATCCATGCAGCAAACATTTCCTTGTCAGTGACCAGTTTTTCCTGATGAGGCTGTTTTCACACTACAGCTTTAGCTGTGTACTGAGGCAGGGGACAGCACTACCATCTGGGCAGCGCCAGTCAGCCACTGTGATTTACTGTGCAGGTAGTAGCACTGTTTTCAAAACCTGCTGTCTGTGGAGGGGCACTTAAAACATTTGTTTCTTTATGAAGATCATTCTTAACTTTTATTTAACCTTTTGTTTATTGTGTGCACTATGGAAGGTGTTCATGTTGATAAAGGTCACCCTAAGCTTTGTTGCAGTGAATAAGAGGGACTACATTACCTTCAGAGGCGTGACAGCACAGGTTTGGTGCAGGTTGAGTTGCAGCTTTGTCACAGACTCTGAGACTAGGCAAACGGCTTTGCAGTCAAACTTAAAGGACTAAATAACAGGAATGAGCCCGGGGCAAGGTGCAAATAATCTCCTCAGACTCCCAAGAGGTTGTAGCACATCTCAGTGTCTGATACCCAAGCTTTTTCTTCTACATTCCATCAGCTGGGCAGGAAAGGCAGGAGCATGCTGCTGGGAGACAATAAGCTCTGCAATGCAGGCAGACCCACCAGGAACAGACGTTTCAAATACCCCTTACAGTCCACAAGTGAGTTCCTAGGTCATCTCTGATCTTTCATCCTGTTCTTTTCATTTCTGAAATTACACCCCTCTTGTTTCAGGTTGGGTGAAGACTGTAATACAGAGATTCCCCAAGGAAAAGAAATGGAGATAGTACACTAGTCTTTGAGGTTGTACACCATTAAGTGACAGTACAGTGTTTTATTATAAGCATGAAAGAAGGCACGTTTTTTGTACATGCATCAAGCTTTTATGAATCTCCACTTACATAAAGACCAGACATGTAACAAATGTTTTCAAAGAAACAACTCTGTCTAAGCAAGAGCTGGCTTTTTCCAGCCTTCAGGCACTCTTTTGTACTGGCATGACACTACACGCAGCTCCAAAAAAAAAGAAAAAAAAGAAGAAAGAGTATGCTAGGTCATTGAGACATTGAGTCATTGAGTGTTCTAACACCAGGAGATAGCTAACTTCAGGCTGACAGCCATTTCTGGAAAACAGTGATGAAAAGTTTGAGACCAGGTGCTTAGTTGATGCCAGGCTGCTTGTACGTAGCCTCCCATGGTGACGTGTAACTGCATTGAGCCAAATGGACTTCTCACCCACTCTGTCTTTCCTGTCATACACTGGTCAAATGTAGAGTTAAATCTTATGGAATTTTTTAAGAATACATGAGAAAGTATGGTAGTGTTGCAATTTGGAAGCTTATAGGTCACAACATAAAACATGAATACTGTGGATAAACAGTTCTGGGGTACAGAATGCGTGACTTAGGGTTTTGTTATTGCCCTTCTTTTGTGCTAATCAGCACAAAGATAAAGAATTAGAGTAAACTCTCACATTCCAGACAGTTTTGGACTACAATCAGTAACAAAAGTGTGTGGCGGTATGCTCTTCTTGTTTTTCCCCCTCTTCTTCCCACCCGAGCAGGAACCAAGGTGGGGGGAAGAAGAGAGGGAACAACAGGGAGAGCGCACCTCCACCCACGACAAGGTGGAACTTCATAGGTATCAATACAAATATCTAAAAGGAGTGTTAGCTATTCTGTTCTGTTTCCTTTCTAAATGTGGTTCTATGTCTTTTTGTAGTACGGATGCAACGTTACTGTCCAGTTCAGCTACTGAATGGAATGCCACAATACAGAAAACAAAACCCTGCTTCAAAAGGGTTTTGAGATGTAAATCTCAAGCACCCAGAAGTAAGGAAATGCCCTGATTACAGTTACCTGTATGGCCGGATTCCCGTCACTGTCAATGTCCACAATAATAAAAAGCACCACATCTACAGTGTGATTGAAAGCACAAAAATACCTAGCTTTTCCCCCTGGCTGCAGCACCCTTTTAAATTCCACATACTCCTCCAAGAATGTGAGTGTGGAAGTGGCCCAGCATGCCAGATACCTTGTGCAATTTTTTATGCACCGTGCGCAATGATTCATAATAAAAAACTTCAACAAATAAGCAAACCTTGACAGTGTCACCTTTCTCTTATTTTTCCATTAGCTTTGCAGATATTCCGAGACTTGTGACTATAATGTGCTAACAGTTACTCAGTACTTTAAATTACAGTATAACATTGGCTTTGCTGCTCCCCATGAAAATAAATTTTAGTTTTGGCTGTATTTTTTGGACTCACTGTTTAATTGCCTTCCCTCACACTGGACATCACACAAAGCATTCTAGTGTTAAAAAGTTACTAATTCTCCAGACCCATGCATATCTTTAGTATAAAACTTTGGAAGAATAATCAGCCCATATGTTCTTCTCTGTTCCCAGAACTGACAGGCATAGATAGGAAAGTCTTTCCAGTTGTCTTCCGAAATTTTTATATCCAGTTTGCATACCAGTGCAGGAGGGGCAGATGAGCCAAATCTAACATCATATTGCAAATGCCCGTTTCATACGAACCCTTTTCATTCTCAACCATCTCAAGAGGATTGCAATACCATCTAGTTTGCTCTTTGCAAACTGTAATGACAGGCTACTTCCCAGTGCATCTTCTGACAGCAGGATGTGATGACAAAGCTGTATGCAACAAGCGGGCTTTGCTTTCCAATAGTAATGCTCCTTGACTGTTGTCTGCTGCAGAAGGAACCAGGAAGGGCTAGGCAGGGTTCCTCACATCCTTGTGCCTTCCGAGCGCAGCGCGGTCAGCCTGGAGGTGTGAGATGCCACCAAGCTGAGGGGGAGCTGAGACAGTCATGCAGCCCCCTCTGCTGCCCCAAGCCGGTATCAGCAAGGCCTTAACCACCGATGCCTATCCTGAAAAATCTCCTTAACAGGTTCAGAAACGAGCTGTCACAAAGGGATGACTGGCTAGCTGCCAGAGCCTCGCTGGTACTGGTTTGGAAGCTTGAGTGTTTCCTCAAAACGTGCAGCTAAAAACGAGAGGGCATGAAGTCAATGCTGGCTGAGAACCTACCCTCTGTCAAGAAGAGAGAGACCTGGATGCGTAACGCTGCGAGGATGGTGATGCTGCACTTACAATTAGTTTCACAGCCCTAGCATGATTGAAGGTGTAGCTTTATCCTCTTCTCATTCAGCATGTTACCATAACTTAAACAGCCAGCTAAGATAAGCAGATCCCTTATTGAAATTTGCACAGTATAGAATCATAGAATCGCCTAGGTTGGAAGAGACCCTTGGGATCATCGAGTCCAACCATCTACCCTACTCTACAAAGTCCTCCCCTACACCATATCCCTCAGCACCGCATCTAATCGTCTCTTAAACACACCCAGGGATGGTGACTCAACCACCTCCCTGGGCAGCCTATTCCAATGCCCGACCACTCTTTCTGTGAAGAATTCTTTCCTAATGTTCAGTCTAAAGAGATCCTTTCCCTCTCACCTCCAGCAGGGCATGATGAATCAGT
Organism: Tringa tobata; assembly: GCA_033628505.1. Taxonomy (NCBI): domain Eukaryota; kingdom Metazoa; phylum Chordata; class Aves; order Charadriiformes; family Scolopacidae; genus Tringa; species Tringa tobata. The sequence goes on along the minus strand of JAHREE010149738.1, from coordinate 7,378 downwards.
GAAATAAGCAGGAATGATCACTGTAACTTTTGGAACTATTTTGCTGATGTGGGAAAGGGAGAAGACAGGCAGACAGAATGCAAAAATTACAGAATCATAAAATCATAGAATTATCTAGGTTGAAAAAGACCTTTAAGATCATTGAGTCCAACCATAAACTTGACACCGCTGAGTTCACCACTAAACCATGTCCCAAAGTGCTATATCTACACATCCAGGCATGGTGACCCAACCACTTCCCTGAGCAGCCTGTTCCAATGCTTGATAACCTTTTGGGTGAACACATTTTTACTAACAACCAATCTAGACCTCCTGTGGTGCCACTTTAGGCCATTTCCTCTTGTACTACTGCTTGTTACTTGGGAAAAGAGACCGACCCCCGCCTCTCTACAGCCTCCTTTTAGGTAGTTGTAGAGAGCGCTAAGGTCTCCCCTCAGCCTCCTTTTCTCCAGGCTGAACACCCTCAGTTCCCTCAGCTGCTCCTCATAAGACTTACTCTCCAGACCCCTCACCAGCTTCATTGCCCTTCTCTGGCCCCGCTCCAGCACCTCAATGTCTTTCTTGTCATGAGGGACCCAAAACTGGACACAGCACTCCAGATGGGGCCTCACCAGTGTTGAGTACAGGGGGACGATCACCTCCCGAGTCCTACTCACCATGCTCTTCCTGAAACAGGCCAGGCTGCTGTTGGCCTTCTTGGGCCACCTGGGCACACCACGGGCTCACATTCAGCGGGTTGTCGACCAACACCCCCACGTCCTTTGATGCCAAGCAGCTCTCCAGCCACTCTGCCCCAAGCCTCTAGCGCTGCGTGGGGTTGTTGGGACCCAAGTGCAGGACCTGGCACTTGGCCTCATCCCATTAGCCTCATCCCATTGGCCTCGGCCCAGCCAGCCAGCCTGTCCAGGTCCCTCTGCAAAACCTTTCTACCCTCCAGCAGGTTGACACTCCCACCCAACTTGGTGGTGTCTGCAAAATTCCTGAGGGTGCACTCGATCCCCTTGTCCAGACCATTGATAAAGATAGCACCACTCGTGACCGGCCACCAACTGGATTTAACTTCAGTCACCACCACTCCCTGGGCCTGGCCTTGCAGCCAGTTAGTTGGTGGGTTTTTGGTTGTATGTTTGTTTGTTTGGGTTATTTTTGGTTTGGTTTGTTTGGGTTTTTTTTTAATTAGAAAGACCAATATTTTGCCCTTTATCATTTTTCCCTTTCCCTGCATACAAAATAGCTATGTCGACTTGCTGTGTTTTCCAAAGTCAGAAACTGCCCTTTTTTAATTGGTGCACATAGTCTCAAATTGTTTGTTGGTGCAGGTGGCTGAGGAAAAAATGGGACATTGTGCAGGTACAATGAGGATCAGATACAGAGTAGAGATCAGAAAAACTTACCATCACCCTACGTACTTGCACTATGCTCACCTGAGCTCCCAGGCTCTTTCAACACCAGTACATTTTAGGGCGTGAAGTAACATGTCTTTGCTAGATTGATGCAGCACTGGTGCACACTTGGATGGTTTTGGGACCCTCTGATGTATTCTGGTGCAGACATTTTACATGACTGGGAATAGATGGCTTGTTTGAGGTCAGAGAGCACTTATTTCTGTCACTGGCTTGTAATTCAGTCGATGTGAACGAGATGGCCAGGCATACATACACAAATAAGATTAATATGGGAATATGTCCCATATTAATAAATTGAGGTGGTAAATTTGACTTCCTGGATGCTGAGAAGTCTTCACTTCTGAAACTTCAACACCCTTTTGTCCCAACAGATTCCTCAGAGGGGGTGATGCAGGCTGTTTCTCAACACCTCCCTAAGGAGTTCCCCAGAAAGGCTGTCTGCTGCATGCAGGACTTCCTTGCACAGCAGAAAGGATGGACACATCAAGCCACCATAGAAAAGGTCTTTGTCAGCCCTGTGTTGTGAAAGCAAACTCTGTCTTGTTAAAGGACAGTGCGTTGGGGGCATTCTTCCTTCCCCAAAGGCAGACATAACATCCTCCACTCTTATTGCAAATCAGGTACAAAAAGTGCCTGTATAAGGCCGAGAGCACACATTAGTTGACCAGTTATCAGGAGTGACATAAGAGCTCACTAGTCACTGTGGCAGCAGGGCACTGTTGAGCAGCATAATTGCTCTGATCAGTGAAATATACTTTGGGTTCCTACACCTAATATTCAGTAAAAATCTAACCACCACTATTAAAATTATGGCTTACGACTTACATCTTCACTCTGCTTTATTACAGACCATCTGTTATGAAAAAGACACAAGCTCATCATATATAGCTGTTGCTTACATGTTCTTAATCCTCTAGTTTTAATTCATAGCATGTATGTAATCATTGTTAGAAAAACCGTAAATCAATAATTAAGATAACGTTTAGACTACTGACAAAAAATCTGAAAGCCAGTGCTTACTCACCTTGCTGGATACTAAATCTAGAAAATGGTTTCTAACTTGATTCCCGCTATCTGGCATTGCTTCCTTTCCTAATGTACTCTCACTTACAGCATTCTTCTCCTACACAGCACATTATTTACGTTTGTTCCCTAATACAGTCTAATCACTTTGCCTTGTAACTTCATCATCCAGGGCCATACAAGCCCAGTTTGCACATACTCAGTGCAATCTCTCACTTAATAGCAAGCCATTCCTCTGCTGTCATTGCATTGGGATGTTATGCTGTCATCATCTCTCCAATTAAGAATAAAGCAGGTTTTCCTGCCTTCTCTTCACAGTTGTTCTGATGTTGCATCAAAAGAGTTATATTCTGACCAGGTAAGGGCTTTGTAATCCAGTCCGTACTTAGGAAAATCTCCACCTAAATAGTCTGTATGAAACTTGTAATATTGTCTCCTGCCTCTCTGCCCTGCGTTTCACCCCTTTGCAGAAGGGTGTTGTGCAGCCATCTTCCTGGAATGGGACTTTGAGGGTCAATGCCCCTGACCAGCCAGGTGTGCCAGTGCCACCTGGACAAAGAGGACAAAACCGAAAAAAGGCTGGTTGTAGCTCTGGGCCATGAGCAAGGGCTTGATAACATATGAGGATCTGCACTCATACAAACCCCATCAGAAGACTCACTCCCAAGGTGTAGCCTAGCTCCAAGGCACAAATTCAGGCACCGATTTTGCCGTACTACTCTGTGTCATTAGTAGGAAGTGATCGTCATCTTTCTCTTCCAGCAGCAGCAGCTTCATGGGCCACTGATGGGTGCTAGCACCCTTCTGAGCAGCAGCCAGCCCTTCCAATCACAGAGGGTAGACTCAACTTTTTGGGAAAAAAAATTAAGGTGTAGGTAATGGCATTTGATTTACAAGACTCTAGAAAACACATTGACATTCACGCTCACATACACGCAACAGGAAAAATCCTGTTCCTAAGCTTATTAGAAAGAAAGATTTCTAAATGACCTTAAATGTAAGGGCATTTTTTTACATGTCTGCAATATAGTTTAGAAATGTTGATGACTCAATCTTATTTAAATGATAATAACATATGAATTATAATGAACATTCCTCACATGAAAGCAAACTTTATGAAACAAAATATTTTGCAAGGTAGGTCAGAGTCAACACAGCATGAAGCAAAACTCTGCAGACCAATACTTTTGCAAGCTACTCAAAGAACTCTGTTTACTTCACAGAAATAATTTGTAGAGCTGTAAATTACCATAAATTAGGGTTCTACATGTTCATACTGAAAAAGATATTTGAATGTCTGAACAGTTTGAGTTGATAATTTCCGCCCAAATAATTGTTCCTTCACAAAAAAAAAATAAGTAGTACTGAAGACAAGGAAAATGCTTAAGGCAAGACTGCCGTATTGGAAACAGTGCTTGGAGGAAAAAAAAAAATTAACCCCACTCCAGCATCAAACAAATTTCTTCAAGGGCCAAAGTAAACGACTAAGGGGGTTCCTCTTAATAGAGTACATCAAAGGAGAGAAGAGGATGCAACTGACATATCCAAACCCAAGAATTTTGATGATCTGAGTTACTAATGAAGCTTCATTTCTTATGTATCTGTGTCTTACATTGTTTCCTCAGCAGGGCTCCGATGATGCCTGTCTCACAAAGACCTACAGCATCATGGCTCTTGCAGGAAATTCTATGACTTGAGACTGTCTTGTCATGTAGCTGGGATCCTCAAGGTGCAAAAGTCATTCCAAGAAGAGAGGGAAACAAACAGGCACACACACATTCACAAATAGAATGCAGGATCAGTAAAACCTCATCCTCTGGAAACAGAATAGCAAAAAATGTTCCAGAGGTAAGCTCCACAGAAGCTCCTTCAAATGAATTGAATAGATGAGCTCTTCTACCCTGATTCTGGTCAAAAATGAGTCCAGTTGTCACCTCATAAGTAGCCTCCAGCCTATTCCTACTGAATGGTGGGTGCTGAGCTTCAAAAGCCACAATCCTATTAATAGTTATGGCAGAGAAAACAGAAAGTTAATGGATTTAACTTTCTGAATTTCTCTCTTGGAAGAGAGAATCTGTAAACGGAAAGCTTACTTTACAAGACTTTTGGCTTCCACACTGGCTCCCAGTCTATGCATTCAATTTGTTCTCAGAACACCTGAGCCAGCAACAGGCAGGAGAACGTGTTTGTCACTACAGAACTGAGCATGGCTACCCTTTGCTTCTTTTATCCTTCTACTGAAGAGAGACACTGGATATGCAGAGCCTCACTCAGTAGTCCTCATTCAGCTGATTTGGTACTATAAGGCACAAGATGCAATGCAGGAGGTGGCAGACAAAGAATATTACCCAGGTCTGCTTTTCCACAGTAAAAGTAAGTTGACTTAGCTGTGCATTATTTTCCCTTCCTTTCGTCTTCAACGTCTGCCTGAAATTGTCATATTTACAAATAAAAGGTTGAAAATCCTTCCCACTCTGTAAGTTATCATTCAGTTGGGTTAAGGGGACCAGGAAATCCAGCTAGGGCACTAATACCTCCCTTGTCACATAAATTGAATTACAGCCTTCAAACAAAGCAGCATGTTGCAAGGTAATACCTCCTTGTAAACGTTCCAGTGCAGAATAAGCCTGCCCGCCCACTCTAAGCCATTTTAGATGCCGGGTAACAGCCACACAGCCTTGAGACAGTATCTACTATTTTCCTACAAGTAAGAAAACTGCAATTCTGCCTTGACCTTATGGGATCCTCACAAAGGCAGCTGAAGGATGCAGAAAGGATGCTGTAGACTCCCCTTCGCTTCCACACTATGAGCCTACCAGTAGCTTAGAAACAAATAGACTGAAGTTTACCAAGTACTGACTTTTCTCCTGTTTTCCCATCCACAGAATTTTGATCGGTGTCTAATAAATATGAGGAAAGTTTACCTCAAATAAATGCCCCTATATTTGCAAAAGCAATATTAATTTATGTCAGCCTGAGCCAAATTCATGCACACTACTCTCTGGTATAGTGTTTTCTTACAAGATTAAGAGTAATTAGTGTAGAGAACTGAGCAGAGGCCACTGCAGTGCCAGGGGAAAAGACAGATGTGCAGCCTCTAACCTTCAAAAAACCTCTTAGTAAAGTCCAACACATCTGTCTCCACCTTTCTTTAAGCAGCTTTGGCCCACTGTTATTTTCTGTCAAATCATCAGCTGTTTCAGACACCACAGCTCTCACCTGCTACTCCTTGCACTTACAGCACTTTACAACATAAGCTAAGATGTTCTTTCTCGCTACAAGATTGTTCCATAAAATAAATTTTTAAAATACTGTAAATACATTAAGAGAAATAACAGCGGCCAAAACTATATGCTGGGGACTGGTACACTTGCTAAATTAGCATGCCTTTCCCTGTTCTGATGACTTTCAGCTTTTCCAGTTTATTTAAATTCAATCACCCAAGCTGAAACTGTATATACCAGCTGTCTGTCAAGGACTGATAATTTCTTCGTTTTAATGACAAAATTTTGTTGGAAGTGTTCTGTTATTGCTAAGAACAGGACTAGAGAATACATTGCTTTGTTGAAGCTAAAAAAATACTGGCAAGACATCCATGAAGAACTTTAAAATCCCCCTTAAACTGTGTAGAAACTTAGTAAGTTGTGGGTAGAAGGGTATCAGAAGAGAGGGCGGATCACAAAACAACTGTCAGTCTGTTTCCCGCTCCTGAGGGCACACGGTGGTGAGGCAAGAGCTTCTCACCTGCTGCTGAAGGGCCTTCCCAAGCCACGGGCACAGCGATTGCACTGGTACTCCAGTAAGGAAAGTGACCCTCCCCACTGCAGACAGTCTCTGCCCTGAGAGACAGGTAATGACCCCTTTCACAGCAGGCAGGACGTGGCCAACAAAAAGAAGAGGAAATGAATACAGCTGTTAAAATTTAAGCCTTTCTTAACAGTTACCAGTGCTTCCATGGTATTTTTTCTCTGCTTTTTATGAATCATAAATGCCAATTCAGAAAAAGCAGAAGGGGGTGTTCCTTTGGAGCAGGCCAGTGCTTGTAATACAGATCTGAATGTTTGACTGGAAATGCTGTGCAGAGATAACGTCACATTATTATCTGTGTCTTTTCAAGTCTGTTTATTTCTGTGAAATCAATGCTCTGATCCTGTGTAAGAAAATACCACATGGCATTGTAATAAAAAACAACGCAACAATATATATGCAGAAAAGAAAGGAATCAAAGTTCAGTGCAAACTAATTCTGGAAGCTACTAGGTTTTGAAGATCAATTTTGCAACTCAAAACTCTTGACGGGTTTGATTACATAGCTATAATTCACAATTTTGGAAGTACAGTATTTACTACATTTGAAGATACATATATATAAACTCGTCTATTGTAGCAATTGAATCTGTAGAAACTATGATTTTTCTTGTTAGTAACAAGTGTACACACACACATACACACTCTTCATTCATTAGCCCACTTAAACACTTCAGTAGCAATTAAACCAGATCCTTTATCCCAGGTCCACTATTGAAATCCATGTGCTTTACAACACAACAGTCTTTCAATTAATTTTCGTTCCCTTGCCTTATCTACTCAGAGCCTGTATTCATCCCTGGAAAGCTTGTTGCACTACAACTTCTTTGGGAGGAATCCGCTCCACAGTAACCAGCTGTTTAGTGGTGTCCTACAAAAGGATTCAGATTCATGGAATTCTAACTGCATCCTAGTTAGGTGCCAAACACTGACTAGAATTACAGCTTTTTTTCCATAGCACAAAAATGGACACACCCCTGTAAAGTCAATTCCTTAGCAGATCACAGCGTTCATAAAAAGGTTAGATTGTAATTTACTCACAGTTAATCAAGACTTGGTATGTTTTGGTGTCTTATGTTGCATCTGCCCAGCAATATGTTTTGCTATTATTTAATAACCAATTTACCGTGTCCTTTGTGTGTC
>JAHREE010149737.1:5373-23210 GCA_033628505.1 Tringa tobata | reverse complement strand
TCATTTGCTTAAATGCTGACTCAGCATCTTCTTGAAGCTCCTCTCTGCCGTGTTACACGGGCAGGAGTGCACTGCTGCACACACTAACTACCCACTGCTTTTTTGCTTCTGCTGCAAAATATCACCCCAAAAATCATCATCAGAGGGATGCCTTCTTTTGCATCCCCGAGACCAGACAGGGTTTCTCCCACTCCATTTTTTTAAGCGAGGACCTTCATGGCCCGGCCTCTCAGAAAGCCCTACCCACGCCATCCGTACCACCACTTGACAAGAAGGGACTGTCTTTGGGATTTTAAACAACAGGTCGTCAGGCAGAAGAATGGCAGCCGCCCAGCAAAATATGCTCCAGCCCCAGCCATCTTTCACCACTTCTTATCTCCACGTGGGATGAGGATGGCTCATTTTGCTCGCCTTAAGAGGAAATCCATCTTCAAGTCACAAGAAGAGGCTGGGTTACAATGGCCTTTTCATTAACGTGGTGGCAATAAAGCACAGCAGCATCCCCTGGCTGTCATAGTAAAAGCATCTGGGAGGAATATTAAAAGGGAATTTGCTGGCAAAGTGGAGGCAGGGAGGAGGGCAACCCCGTGGTGGGACGCACCCTTCCCCTTCCACCACCCAGTTGAGCTCCAGGTGGAGATGGCCACCTCACACACGACCAGTTTCCCCCCCAACTCCTACTGAGTTCAAGAGATGATTGGTTTTTTGACACTTCAAGGGAGTGTTTGTTGGGAACTATACTGAAAGCCCCTCAAGCTATCCGGGGAGGGACCATTCACACTCCCCCTTGGACAACATGACTGTGGTGGGGCTGCACAAGCTCTTCCCAAGGCAGATACTTTGTTGGGTACCACCACCATCTCCAGCATCCACCGGCACCCGCCTCTCCCTGCTGCCTGCTCCAATCACAATGGGGCCGTGAGTGCTCTCCGTCCTCAGACAAATTAAATCTCCCTGACAGTCTCTATCTGCCTCTAGTTCCCCGTGATGCTTTCACTTCCAGTTGGCTCTGTCAGCGACAAACCTGCTTTGACACCTTGGCTGTTTCTCAGTCTCATTTTCCCCCGCGCGATCTGCTTCTCCCTGTCTCTTTGTCGTGCTCTATGTGGTTTTTGCACTGACAAACCCATTTTGATCTCCTCCTCCCGTGCTCCCCCCCCCTCCCCCCCCAACAATTCGCCGTCTCTGCAATTCTTTCAGATACTACACGACTGCTTTATTAAATAAGAATAATAATAAAAAATAAAAAAAAGTAACCAGGGAGCAAACCAACTGCTCTGGATTTAATTTGGGGAATGCGGTCACAGTTAGTTTCATTAGATTTGCCCCTTTGCCCTGTAACACTTGCTTTCTTAGCGTGGGTTTTTTTGTTGGTTTTTTTTTTCCAATTCCACTTGAGCAAAAATCACCGTGTGTTTTGCACCAAGAGGAACAGGGCCCTGAGCTCTTGCTACCATTTTAATCCCCGTTTGCAATTTACAGAAGCTTTGGCTGAGGGTGAAAGGTTCTGTGTTTCATTATGATGCCTCACAGGGACCTCTGCTAACCTGCACCGTGCAAGCACTGTCTTGACACAGTACAGCAGCTGCACCTAAAAAAAGAAAAAGAAGTTCACTATCTCAAATATATTACTGGCTCCAGCAGCTATTCCCCTGTGTTAGCTGCAAGGAATAGCAATAAGTCCGTAACGAACACTAAAGAGCAACCATGCTTCTGGCCACAGACCTGCTCATCACACCCCACAACCAGCTCTGGGAGTTTGCATCCCCCCCGTGATGCATTTCCAGGCACATCAAATACAGATCCATAGGAAGAGATTCCTGCACCTACTTCATTTTTAATTTTTTTTTTATTTTTTTCCATCCTGCAGCTCTCCAAGCACTTCAAAGGGAAGCAAGCTTTGCTACAGCCCGTGCTGCACGAAGGGAAACCTCAATGCAGAAGGCAAAGGAGGGTGGGAAACCACAAGCCCCAGGCAGGTAGGTGGCCAAGCAGAACTTGCTGCTTCCAGCAATCAATGAGTCTTTGCTCTTAACAGACACCTGAGGAAAAGCTTTCTTCCCTTCTACATATGTCTCTGCCTACAGAAATATGCAACCTTCCTCTGGTGAAAAAAAAAAAATACAATATGCTCAGAGCACGAGTTCATATCTAACAAAACAACCCACCTCTTTAGAAGTTTACTCCATTGTACTGAAATCAATATATTCAGAGATGACTTGGTCACCTGTTAAGCAACAGGAACCAGCATCATCCTGTCTATAGACCCGTCTGTGAGCCATCAGTGGTGCAGGCTCAGGCTCCCACGTGCCACCTTCTAACGTTCTCCCTTGCAGTTGGCCACTCACAAAACACAAGCACAGTCTTTTTAAAAGAAAGACAAGAGGTCAAGTAGCTAAAAGCTCCAAATTTGACCCTTCCTATCCCATTCATCGGATTTCAAAAGAACACACCAGCTTGGAAATTACGCTATTAGCAACAGCTACAGGCTGTTAGCCCTGGAAAAACGTCGGTTTTCTCTTGTCACACCATCAGGTTTGTCAAGGAGTGGAGCCCAGTCCCTTCTGCTGCTGTGGTTTACTCGATGGGTTCAGCCACCACGCACAAGCCCAAGGGGTGGGATGGCTGAGGATGCAGAAAGAAGGGATTCAGGAGCAGCAGCAGCATCCCCGCTGTTGGTTGCTCTCTCAGGTCATCTGCAGGAGCTGGACCCAGAAGTTCTGGGGTTGGGGCACCATTAGCGACTTCCAGGGAGAGGGGAGTCAACAGCATCTCCAAGCCAGGTCCCTCTGAGCTGGAGCACTCTGCCCTGCCAAACTGGCCACAGCCTCTCCCAAGCTCTGGGGATACTGGTTTAATGCCCCCAAACAGCCGTATTGCTCCATAACCCTGGTGGTCCCCCTCTTTCCCAGTTTACGCACGCACAGAAGAGGAATCCAACCTCAAGCTGGATTTTAAAATGCAGTTGGCACTCCAGTGGATGCTTCCAGAGGAGATTTAAAAGTCTTGGTGTGCCTTCTCCTAAGCACTCCCCGGCTGCACCCTCTGAGATTTCCTCCCATAGATTTTCCAAGTTCAGCAACAGCGAGAGCACAGGAGGCAGAAAGAAGCACATCTTTAAATTTTTCCCCAAGCTGTCTCCTGGACAGACAATCCCGTTAAGTGAAGCACAGGGACCTGAAGCTGTGTAAAAGCAACAAGGTGAATCTCCTTAGTGCAGGAGGCCTGACAGGTGAGTGAAAAAAGGCTAGATTTAAACTCCAACGTAACACAACAGACCAGAGGGTGAAATGCAACCCCGTTTCGCAAGCCGTTGCACACAACCAGGTGATCTCCCAGCTGCCAATGGAGATTTCATTTACTCTTCCCTCCCTAAACAGAGGGACTTCATTTCCAGGTAATACAGTAAAATGAGACAGATCTGAAGCAATATACACTCAAGGTGACCTCAGGAATTAATTGCAGAGCAAGAAGCAAACTTGAATCCAACCACAAAGGCGTACTTAGCCCCAAAGCCACCAGCTCTAAGACATGCCATTTATCAACATCTATCAAATTAGGCAGAGTACCATAAACTCATGCTTGTGGAGCACTTTTTACAGTGGCAGGAGAGGAAATGCAGTTTCCGAGTTCTTAAGAGCAGGGAAAAATACTGGTGTAATAAAACAAACTATTTTAAAAAGCGCCTCATCTAGTATTTATCTGCTGCTCGACAGTCTTCCTAAATCTAAGCACAACATGGTGGTAATGGGTATCTTAGACACATAATTTAAAGTGTTGCTGAAATTTCTTACACGCGGAAGATCAGCCGCTGAGATCAAAGGCTGACGCATCCAGTGACTCTGTCTGTGACAAAAGAGAGAGATTTCTAACAGTGAATTACAGTGTTAAACAAATTGAGCTCGTCTCCCCTAAGAAGGCTTCCCTTCGCACTTAAGAGTACAAAGTTTGTCCTATATAGGCTACTTGCAGGAAAAATGAGGGGCTGTCTGTGGCGTGACTCATCTAAGGAAATATCACTGTGCTGAAAGACAAGGAGGTGGAGAAATCAACCCAAAAAAACCCCAGCCACCACAGCAGAAATTAGGAAATTACCATAAAGTTCCAGTAAACTGAAATTAACTACGTCAGGGTAGAGAGAAAACCATATAAGCTGTCTTTGCCCAGCCTCTATGTAAGCATCACCTGCCCTTGCATTTCGAGGTGGATCACCACTTCCCTCAATCAATGCAGTAAAGACTCAAGAAAACAAGGGCAGGAGACAACAATCCCATTTGGGAACCAGAGGAAATGCCCCAATCTTCAGACACGTTGTGATTCAGCCACCCGAGAGGAGATGTGGTGCTGAGGGACACGGTTCAGCAGTACCTTGGCAGTGCTCGCTAAGAGGTTGGACCTGATCATCTTAAAGGTCTCTTCCCACAAAAATGGTTCTACGATTCTATGGCGTGATAATGTTCTCCAAGGAGGTGATTTTAAAAGAAAGCTTTCCAGTGAGGGATGTGGTGGTGAACCTTCCAGGTCTTCCACAAAGGGGAGTCACAGCTGGGGCAAATCTTTGCTGGCTGGAGACTCCTGGCCTCCGTAAATAAATAAAAACTAACCTTTTCCCAGCACGGGGACAGCGAGAAGGGATATGCAGGAGCAACTCCTACAATACAGTTGCCTTTCCTGGCTCACTAATGACTTGCATCACCTGGAGTCAGATCTTTTGTTCCCCTCCACTCTGCAGATGGTGTTCCTCCTGGCGCTTTCCAGCCAAGTCTTGTTTAAACAGCAGAAGCTGTGTTTTTGTTGCAGGTTGCACGTAGTTTGGGAATTGCTTTTTTTCTTTTCTCCTCCCCTCCCAGCTCCAAGTGTTTCATTTGTTTGGTTTTGCTGAACCATAGGTATATTTGCATTAACAATACAAGGAATTCTTTGCTGGGTTTTCCCCAGCAGCTTCCTGCCCTGAATATCAAAGACGTGGGGCCACGCATCTATGCTTGCCACCCACGTGGATGCTTGAATTTCTCCCACCAATGGGAGCAAGATATGCTTGGTTTCATTTGTTTTCTTCGCAGGATCACAAAGCAATTCAGAAGTGTTCTCTGCAGGCAACAAAAAATACCTTCAAAGCAGGAAAACAACCAGCAAAACAGAGCTGTCTTGTCTTTTCATGGAGGGTCCATGCAAACAGCAGATAACAAGGGGAATCCTGCACCCCACCACTGCAGTGGGCCAACAGCAAGGGGTGACAGAAGGCAACAGACTCACCCAAGAGAGAATGAAGACAAAAAGCTTTTTCCATCTTCCAGATGCTCACAGGGTTCTTTTTCCACCTTCACCTGGTATGGGTGGAGGCTGGAGGTAGCCAGCAGCTTTACTCACGGGGCTGTGGGAGGACAACCAGGGAGGAAAGCCTCCCAAACAACCTCCTGACACGTCAAAAGGTGGAAGAGGAAAAAAAAATTAAAAAAAATCCTGCTCTTCTGGTCTCAGACCTAAACATTTCCAAACTTCAGGCACAGCAAGGTCAAAGGCTGCCCCGCACTGTGAAACTGAGATGATGCTCAAGTCCTCCATCCCCACCACTGCTTTTCAATTCATTTGCTACTGGAAATTGCTCTGCTTTTCCCTCCATCTCAGTCGCCCTCACCCACGATGCCCATCTCCATGCTTCTGTCAATTCACATCCCCCAACCCCTTCATCCCCCTCCTATAGCTATATCTTTCTCTTCGGGTTAGCGTCGCTAATGTCAGAATCATTCCATCTGACAAAGTCTCCGCTCGTCCGCATCTCCCTTGTCTCCTTGAATCTCTGTCAAGGCCTTTTCCACATGTCTAAGCATTTTAATGACATATGGTGCTGGGACTTGGGGGAGGGAGCATCACTCAAACGGGAGGAAGATGAGAAAGCAGCACGGTTAGCAACCACAGAAAACTCTAGGGAAGGTCCTGGAAGAAGACTGGGCAGTGAAGGAAGCACCTGAAATGGATACTCTTGGAGCAAGTTGGTCCACCACACTTTTCAGTTCTTCTTTCAACTTTCCCACAGTAGCCAATTGTTTGCCCAGAGGAAACCCCACCTTTTGAGGGCTTCTCTATCAGGAAAGGTTGGTCCTGCTTTGCACCTCTATTCCAGCCCCCTACTTTGCAGTGACCAGACCTTGCGTGGCCACCAGCTATTGTATGGCACAAGCAGATGTGCTAGCACATGGTGGGACAAAGACACAGCCCATTTCTTTCTTACTCTGGAAGTTAAGGATCAGGAGGAAATTCTCTAGTGGGTCAAGCCCATGTGCAGTGAGGGTGGGCAAGGGTCAGGTAGGTTACACACTCAGTAGTGTCTCCCTGGTGTGCAAAGCCACCAAAGGTTGCATCATAAGGCAACACACGCTGCCCCAAATGTCATGGCTTGAACTTCATGCCCAAAGGAAAAATACTTCCAACCCAGCAAGCTTCTCCTCCCCCGGCCTGCAGGCTTAAGACTACTTTTCTCAAAGCAGAGCCTTAGCAGATCCCAAAGCTTCCAGACAGCTAAGAAGCCCCAGAAGTCCCTTTAAGATGCGGTATTTGGCAGAATCCTGGTGGATTTCTCCTTAAGTAATTGCATTTTGCCTGCTTATAATCCTCCTGGGTTTTGATTCTTCTCCACCTGCTGTAAACTGGTGAGAGATGGGGCAGGATGTTGGGATGACAACTGCTGTGCTCCAAACAAAGCCATCTTAAAAGTGGTTCAATATGAAAGACACTAGGACACCAAAAGGCAAAATACAAAGAAAATGGACCTACATCCAAATTACTCTAACAGACACCCAGACTGCCTGATCCAAGACAGAGGTGGCAGGAACACCAGCTTTTTAAAATCCTTGCCTCTTTAGGAGCTCTAATCTTATTGCAAGCCAGCTGAACCTCAGCTCTTAAGTGTTTTGGCAAATCCCATCTTTGGCAGATTAATGAGGAAGCCAACAGAAGCACAAATCCTCCATGGCATCCCGTTTTGGGTAGAAGTAGCCAGAACTTGCACGTGTAGCTGCACAGCCCTCAAGACTCCTGCTGGCCATCAGGCTGCACGGGAAGCAAAATGCAGATGGGCTGCATCTTGCATATAGGGATGCTTTTTCGGTTTTATTCAGTGCTACTGCAGCATCTGCTGTTTATTCTTTATCCCTCACATAATTCTTGGGGTTTGGAGAAGCTTCACACGATTCTCCATCTCCAGCAGCGAGGGACACAGTCCATACACTCCCAATCTGGTTTTTTGTGTTTATAAAACACTTGAATAGAGGGAAACAAAAGCAAACAGGTGCAGGTGCACAAGTCAGGGTCCAGAAACATGAAAGCAGGCACCAAGAGTTGACAGGTGAGAAAAACAAGCGGGCACCTTTTGCAAACTGAGTTTTTAATCTGCAACTAAACCTCAAACGGAGCCAGCACCACTAAGGACCACAAGAAAGCATCCCAGTTCCTAAATGAAAAACAAGACCCCCAAAGTTACAAGCAAGATGCTCCCTGCTGCCTGGGTTCTTCGTTCTCTGTGACACAGTTATTTTAAAAGCAAATAAGTCAATAAGGAATGCTAGACAAACCCCTCATTTGTCAGATGACAGGAGGGAAGGTTGAGGATACGCTCCAGGAATTTATCAAGGAAATCTGTTGAGCTGTGCAACTTTTTTTTTTTTTTGAGCAAGATGCTGAGGATAAAGCAGCTGCAGCTTCCCCACTTGAACCTGGACGTTGATCAATGAAATATAAAGCAGAAATAAGCCCTCCCTTTAACACCCAGCGTTGCCTTGCATCTGATTTACCTTATCTACCAAGGCCAGTGAGCTGAAGGATCATGGCCAATGCTTTCTGTCCTCCACATCCCCAACAGTCAGACTGAAAACAGCTTTTCTGTAGAGCAAGACCCAGAGTTTTTTAAACACTCCTCTAATACAGCTATCTGTCTGCATTCCTCCAGCAGGGAGGGAGGGATATTTTCAGTGAGTGCTCAGTGTCTAACAAAGTTTGTTTGAACTAGACTTAAATCAACAGCAACAAGAGCAGCACTAAGCCAACCCCAAGCACTTGTGAAAACACTCTGCTTTAAATAGTGACTCTTCAAGCTTTAACGTCATGTAAAGCTCAAGAAGATTTCATGGGCCACTGAAAGCATCTAAAACCTTGGCATCCCACTTGCAATCCAAACAGCTTTGCACGAGCAGGACTAAAGTAGCTTTTAAGTGTGGGTGTGATGCTCCAGAAGCAGGGTAAGAGTTGGCAGCATTTTCAACAACGAACACCACGACAGCCCCAATCCATGCACTTTTCCAGCAAACCAAGCTGGAAATTGCCACCACCCCACCCTAAACCAGTACTTTGGCTTGGATGGGCTTCCAGCCATAAGGCAACTTCCAAACTGGGTGCAGAGGTACTCCTTAAGCAAATCCTTTCTCAGTAGTCCACCTGGATGCCACCCATATTCTGTCACCAGCACTGTCAGGGTCAAGATGCTGCACCGTGTTGGTCGAATTTTGAGCATTTTGCGTGCTCAAAATTCATTAAAGTCAAACACTCCTAAGACTTTTACACACGAAAAAGCAGATGAACAGGAGACAGAGTGGTTCAATGCAGTACAGGCAGAGGTTTTTTTTTTTTTTAATGAAAGTATATTTACTCAGCAGAGCTGAAGGGCTGTTTCTTCACAGCAGGTCAGGGGCTGCTATGCAAATAATAATAAATACTTTGCGCTTTTCAAGCACGCTTTACCCAAGAAGTGCTCTGCAAGCATGAGCCACACTGAGCCTCGCAGTGTCTGGAAGGAACCAGGGAGAAAACAGGAACAGACACTTCACCCAAGATGGAAACACAGAAGCCTCTTGGGTGGAAAGCAGAGACATCTGATAGCACCAACAGCTTTTCCTGACTCCCCCGTGAAAGCGCTCTTCCATCCCTAACCTCACATTCGTGTGCTTGGCAGCTTTCTAGAAACAGCAGCTCCATATCGATTCAGAAAACAGAGTCATCTGTGGTTCATTACTCCCAACAGATTTCAGGAGGGATCCTGCCTGATGCCTCAGCTGCTCGTAAGCCAGCTAAGCCTGGAAGATCTGGTGCTGGTATAAAATAGTAAAGCTTCTTATGAAATATCTCATAGAGGACAAAAGCCACCCCGGGGACAAGTTCATCAAGCCCAGAGAGATTCAGGAGTTATTAACCAGCTTTCCAGGAGGTCTCCTTGGGCTGGAAAGCAAGGTGCTGGGGAGAAAAGCACACAAAGGGGACAAGGACAGCCAGAGCCACTGCTCCATTCAACAGCTCCAGAATGCAAAGGCACCCAAGAAGAACCCCATGGACTGCAGGGAGAAGAACAGCTTCTGCCCTTCGTTACATTGATGGGGGAAAGGGGTAACTGGGGATGCCCACAGTCAGAGCAGCATTACAGAAAGCACAAAGGAAGGTAACATGAAGGTTTCCAAAAGAATCCCACCTGGGGAGCCCTGAAGCTGTTTGTGCAGCTGTAACATGCCATGAAAGATTTACTTAAGACTGAAGGAGCAGTTTTCTTTTCTTGCCTCCAAGAGCCATGCAGTCTGCACCCTGGCAGGTAGCACCCTCTGACAGCTGGGAAGGTTGGGACCCATCCCAAGGGAATGGCAAGGAAGATCCACACCACACAGTGCCACAGTGGTCACCTCCAGCAGCCAGCACACACAGAGGTGGGATCACACCACGGGGACAGGCACCATAGGTAAATGGGGGGAGGTCCTTGACCTGTGAGATGACAAAACACAGTCCTGAAAAAGCACTGTTCCCTTCTGCCGAAGCCCTTCCAAGTCTTATCTCCAGAGGGAGAGGCTGGGTTTGAGACAGAGGCACAAAATCCTCCAGCTGGCTCTGGAAGTGGCAACCTGCAGATATAACCTGTGGGGAACTGAGATTTGGATCTCAAACAGCAGCTCAACAGATCTCAAACAGGAGCCCTGAGCTGCCACTGGAGCCAGCATCACTGCACTTGTAAGATACCAACTTATTTTGAAATCAATACCAAGATTTATTGATCCAGAAAGGAAATACTGAAAAGAGAGCCTCGTCGATAGCAATCCCAATAGGTAATAAGTTTTAATGGAGACCAGAAAAAAAATTCCTATCTGAATTTTGTTCTGGGGCAAAGCTGCATATGCTGATAATCACAGCCCAGGAGCAAGGCAGGGACTCCTCACTATTATGCTGATGTTCACACTGACCATCTCGGATGCCAAGGTCTGGGACAGCACATCACCACTGAGGGAATGAAAAGAGAAACCTCATTAGCTGTTAACACCCATCTGTCTGGCAGAGGACAAGCTGCTAATACAGACTGCCTTGAAAAATCATAGCAAGGAATTCAACCTGCACTGTCAAGGCCAGATCCAGGTGCGTAACTCAGTGATGGCAGGAGTTGGCACTTAAAATGTCTTTTGAAACCACAATAGAATCGTATTTTCCCATCCCTCTTGGAAATGGACTGCACTGAGTATAAAGGCCCTGAAAGGCAAGACAAAAAAAAAAAAAAAAAAACACAAAACCACCACAACCCAGCTCTGCTTGCTTGAGGCTGGGAGAGTTGGTTGCAGAGATTTCCCTTTATTTGTCAGCAAAATCTCCTCAGCTGTATAAAAACATAAATGGGAGTAGGGACTGAGAAGAGCTGCAACACTACATTTCTAAAGCCAAGAAGCCACTGCCTTAACTCTAAAATATTTCAGAGGCAGCAAAATCCCACCTTCAGCCACGCTCGTGGCTTCGGGGAGAAACCAAGGATTGCTAAGATGCTGCAGACCCACACAAAGCACTGAAACCTGCTGGGACCAAACCACAAAAGTGCCATCCTACAGCTCCGGGGCAGGGGGGGAGCGAAGAACAGCTTCTGTGCTTTGCAATACAATAGGTCCAACCTGTGTTTACATGTTTCTAGGAAGCCAGTCACCTAAACTCTCCCTTTATCCCCTTGTCGATGCCCACAAACAGCTTTTGAAGAACAAACAGCTCTTTCTGCCCCTTTGAAAAGGCTCAGGCAGCCCAATACTGCCTGATCTCTCCCACCAAGATAACCCCAAGGCACTGAAGAGCTGCAGAGGTAGGGAGAGAGGTTTGGAGAGCCAGGGTGGACGTAGCCATGACTGGTGTATGGGCTAAAGGCTGCCAGCACCCAGGGAAGCAACTGGCACAATCCGACAGCCCTGCAGGAGGATAATTGGGCAGGCAGCGCTGTGCAAAGTGTTTACTGGCTTTAATATTTAATTGTGCAAAATGAAGAGAAAGAAGCTGGGGAATCAGAGCTGTGAATAGAGATGCACATGTGTGTCAGGTGCTCCCATGCCTCCCGTGCCAAGCAAAGCACCTCCATCAGCCAAAGTCCCAACCTGAAGAGCAGGACCTGGATGTGCCCATGGCATTGACTGCTGTCAGGCTCCCTCCTCCTGCTCTCTGCCCTGGCAGAGGAAGGAATGCTCTCCTCTCCAGTTTGGGAGAGCACAACGTGGAGGGAGGCACCGCAGGCAAAGGGAAAGGCTCCACGTGCAGCAGGTCATGAAGGCAGGCAGGTGAAACCCAGCAGGTATAAAGTCAGCTCCGAGGGACCTCCATGAGCTGCCTCAACCAAGCCATAGGCTCGGTGTGTAAGAAACTATTGGCATCCACGTCCCGGTGTAGAAACACTCACAACCCACCTGAGAAGGGCTCCTTTCCCCCCTGGCATAGAATCATAGAATGGTTAGAGTTGGAAGGGACCATAAAGATCATCTAGTTCCAACCCCCCTGCCCTGGGCAGGGACACCTTCCACCACACCAGGTTGCTCCAAGCCCCCTCCAATCTGGCCTTGAACCCCTCCAGGGATGGAGCATCCACAACTTCCCTGGGCAACCTGTTCCAGTGTCTCACCACCTTCATAGTAAAGAATTTCTTTCTGGTATCTAGTCTAAATCTCTTATCTTCCAATTTAAAACCATTGCCCCTTGTTCTGTCACTGCTCTTCCTGGCAAAGAGTCCCTCTCCAGCTCTCCTGTAGCTCCCTTCAGATATTGGAAGGCTGTTATAAGGTCCCCCTGGAGCCTTCTCTTCTCGAGGCATCACCCAGAGAAGTTTGGCTTGTAAAGTAGGTAAAGAAAAGCCATTTGTAGGATGGCATTTCTCATTCACACGGAGATGCTTTGTGCTGACACCCCTTTGTTCAAAGGCTTGGATGGAAGGATACAGACAAGTTGGTCCCCTCAATCCTAAAAATCCCAGCGGTTGACCCACTGGTTCTGTTGACTCAACTTCAAGTCATTCACCTATTCCCAAAAAAAGGGCTTTCCACCACTATTTGTCTTTGGAGGCAGCCTGGGAGAGCACAATCACTGTCAGACACACTCAAACCTTTCTAGTCTTTTTCCAAAAGGATACCCAGTTGGCTCCAAATGAGTCACTGCAAAGCCCTGCATCCCACCAAGGGAAAAGCCTGAACTATTGTGTGACTAAAGCCGCTGCTTGTATTATATCTCTGCATATGGCCAAGCTCGGCATGGAAATTAAAAGGAAGGCTGGCTCCATAAATATTGCAGTGTGAACAACACAGAGGTCTTTGCTGGATTATCACCACTAAAAGGGAACTGCAAAGCATCCAACTACACAAATGAAAGATGTTAATAGAGCGGTCCCAGCGGAGAGGGAGGCTGTATATTACGCGGAGCTGCTTTCACATCCTGCAAAATGTGCAGATTTAAATAACGTTCCCCTTTCACACAGAATAAATCTCAGGGCCTTCCACAGAGAAAAGCAGCGTGTGCCTACGCCAGCCTACTCCAGTGGGCAGATGGCTTAACGGGTGACACGGGTGATGGATTGAAGACCTGACATTTGTGTCCCTCGTTTGATGCAGTGGTACCAAATAGTTCCACTAGACCAGGCTGGGCTGTAGCATGCCTTCGTATGTAATCTTCCTATCTGCAGTGCTTTTTAAATAAATAAATAAATAAAAAAAAAGGTTTAAGACAGATTTTTCTCTCCAACCTTTTAATTAAGCCATTAGTCTCTTCCCCCTTAACCCGCACAATGAAAGGAGCGAGAGGCCTGTCTTCACAGGAGCAAATGATTTCCCTAGAGTAATGAAGACACATTATCATACAGAAAAAATCATTAGTTGCTATGTCCAGGACAATGCGATTGCTCAATTACTCCCTTAAAACAGATAGCACCCTTCCCAGCACCCCAAGCACAAACTTGGAAAAGATGCATCCAAACATACGTGCCCAGAGAAACATCTCTTGTGCAGAAGAAGACCTGGACCAGTACAGAGGTCCTACTGGAATCTATTTTCCAAGCTTTTGCTCACTCAGCTTTTAAAACACGACAGCAACAGGCAGCAGAGCTCAGGGGGATGTTCTCCAAGTGCTCTACAGTAGCAACAAAGGGCCTGGGAAGCTTCTCATCGCATTGAGAAGGTCTGGGATAGGAAGGATTCATCAGGAAGCCAAATCCTAGAGCACCTGTAGGCCTAGGAGGCACTTCATAACATTTTGAGGGAACTGGTGATGAAACACAGGGTTTCAGATCAACAGCAGGGATCGGATTTGGTGACCCAGCATGTCACTGAACCACTCTGCCAAGGAGACCTCTCTTGATGAGAAAAGACCATGCAAGTGTCAGGGTCAATGCCAGGGATGATCCAGCTGGGTTTGTTGTGACGCACGCAGCAGGGACTGTCACCTTGGGTTTAGTTCCCCCTCAACAGCTCCAGGCAAGCTGCAAAATACCATCCACCTACAACTTATCTAATCAGGATGATCCAACTCAAAATTTCCCTTCTTCATCGCCCCCAGGATGATTAAGAATAAGATTTAGTCATCTAACTAGGGTCCTATTATTCCTTCAAATATATAATTTCAGTACCTCTCTCACCTACCGAGATACCCATTAGAAAAATGACTCATTAGCTCTTCCCCCTGCATCTTCAACATAACACTTCCAAGACACAGATATGGGTCAACCGATGTTATTCATGAAATCCCATCAAACCCATTCAATTTTTTTGGACTGAAAGAGGGGGGGGGAGAGTGGGTGTCAAAAGTGAAAGTGTTTTATTTAGACATTTTCCCCCTCTACATGAAACATTTAGACTTCTTTTCCCCCAAGACATCTCTGAAGTTAATTTACTTTAAAAAAAGACTTTTTAAAGTCTGAACAAAGAACATATCATATCAGATGAAATGTTTTATTTGACCTGAAACAAATATTTTCAGTCTTGTTTTCAGTTAACCCAATATAACATTTCTTCAGTTTTTCAGTTCAGACAGACAAGAGGAAAAAAAAAAGCACAAAAATCCATTTCAGAGCTCCACACACAGCCCATTCTGTAACAGTTGTCAAAAGCTTATGTTAATATTAAAATACTGCTTTAGCAATTTATGAACATTATCTGGAAAGTTAAGGCAGAAATTAGCAGAGATGAAGCAAGTTACCCAAGATAATGCTATTGTTGAACTAATCTTAAATAGATATAGGTTTATACTGAAAAAAAATGGAGGAAAGCTGGATGGTTTGCCCAGGTTTGAGATGATTTCCAGGAGCTTTTCCACTCCTTGGTGGGCAAGACAAATGTCTGTGCTAAAGGTGCTGCCTTGACAATTTTAGCATAGCATTTTTCACAACCAGGGTTTCCACAAGCAGGTGTCTAAGGCAGAACCACCGCTCCTACTAAAAATAACAACTGCTTTAGCAAAAGCTGGCATGATGTTACCTCCTGACCAGGGGGCGAAGCTGTGGCTGATAAGTACTGCTGCAGTCTCATAAGGTACCCTTGTAATCTTCCTCTCTACCCAAAGTGCAAACTGCCAAGAGCAATATTTAGAGAAGAAGAGCTTTGGAAATAGTTTGAAACGTAGATTGGGGCAGGATGGCTCAGAGATGAGGGTTTCAGCCTACTTCTAGACCAACAGTATTCAGCTGTCCCAGGGCGATGCTTCTTACGACTCCCTACATATCACTCCAAAGGACACCCCACAGGTTTTAAATACCTGTATCCCCGTGAAATCGTGCAAAAATGGGATTCCCGGGCTTCATTACTGCATTCTGCAATTCTTTACATGAAGAATAATGTGAATTCTTGATGTGAAGAATTCCAGTGGTCGGGCATTGGAATAGGCTGCCCAGGGAGGGGGTTGAGTCCCCATCCCTGGATGTGTTTAAGAGACGATTAGATGTGGTGCTGAGGGATATGGTGTAGGGGAGGACTTTGTAGAGTAGGGTAGATGGTTGGACTTGATGATCCCAAGGGTCTCTTGCAACCTGAATGATTCTATGATACTTTGGAGGGTGCAAGGCTGGTGACTCCCAAGACTACAGAACAACCTGGTGTGGTTGCCAGGGGGTTATTCACACACACACACACGATTAATGTTGAGTTTCAGGGCAACCAACAGCAACACAAGGTACGTTCCCCGTCACGGCAGCGAGTGAGTATTGCAGCTTAGATCCAACCGCATACGGCGGTTGCTTTAGTTAAATGCAAAGTAGCAATCTCTGCCTTCACATATGACAATTGCCATGCGATTTCTGTCTCATTAAGCTCTGAAATGTAAAACAAATGGGATTTATGTGGCTGCTGTTTGCCGTTCGCTTGCGCAGTGTCAAGTCTTGCCTTTAATGGCTCTTCGGTCTCGTCACTGTCTTAAGACTCTGTTTGGCTTCTGAACCAACAAAATACCTGATGGTTTCCCATCCCAGGATGAAATACCGTGGGGGAAGAGACAGACATGGGGTAACTCTATCAAGCAAACCCCCTATTTTCCCCCCCCAGGATACAACTAGCCCAGATCTCTGCTACAGACTCCTGTGCCTCAGTTTCCCTCATCCACCACTGTCAGATTCACACAGCTTTTTCAATTCCCAGCCCTCAGCCCATCAGTCCAGCAGATTTATGCATTGTGCATAGAATAACAAGCTCTGAAAAGCACTTATGCATAAAGCTGGGATGAGAAGAGGTATGGGCAGCATTTGGGAGGTGTTTTGGAGAACGTGGACCATCAGTGAAACGCTATCCCACACAGAAAATAGGAAATAGCTAAAGATTGGTTGCAGAACCATTGATTCTAGCAGTCATTTGCTGAGGTACAGAGAATATTCCCAGCACAGCACGTTGCAAACTCATTATTTGGGGTAAATTTAACAAGTGCCACTGGTATACAGGCTGACCAATGTGCGACACAAAGATTCATGACCATAGGTCTCCAGAGCCATGACTCTGACCCTTTTCTTCTGATTCCAAAGATCAATCACCCACCCATGCTCCACAGCCTGGCACCACGAGCAGGGTGGCTCCTGGACCCAAAGCACCTACAGCAACGCAACCAGCCACCGAGTGTCCTGGGGCAAAGTTAAGGGGATTCACTTAAACCACAACATTTGGGATTGTTACCTGTGAAAGGGTCAGAGAGCTCCAGCCTCCATCTCCAGAGGTAACTCAGCAGCCCACCACTCATGCTGAATTTTGCCAAAAGCAACTCACGTTCGGGTGGCAAACTTTGGTCAACTTAAAAGGCATGACATTACTCAAAGCATCGAGCAAAAACTTGGCATTAAAGGCAGAATGAAACACCCCAAGTAAAGGCACCCAGAGGGAGAAGCATCTCCAAGAGCTGGATCCTCCAGCCAAGCACAACCACCCAAGGATGCTCAAGGGGCCAGAAGCAGGAAAACGATTCCACTCCAGCTCCCCATGGCCCACCCCACAGCCCCTGCCACGGGGTCACCTTCTGACCCCATGAAATACTGTCATTTCGGGCACAAAACATCTTTCAAGCAGCACAGCAAGCATGCCAGAAATTGCAATGCCAGCGGCAGAAAGCCGTGCAGAAGGAGATGTATTACGGAGAGCCTGCAAAATGGGGGAGAAACACAACGACAAAAAAAAAAAAAAAAATGAGGTTTTTATGGGAAGCACAAAGCTGGACATTGTTCAGCAAAGCCCTGCTCCACAAGACGAGGCAGAGAACCTCGTACAAAAGCAAGAGCTCCCACTGATGCCATTGTCGAGCTCGTGGAGCAGAGATTTCTCTGGAAGAAAAAGCAGACCCCGCGACAATTATTTATCGCCATGCAAACATCTTCCCTCTTGTCTTTTGTTGGTGCAACACAGACCACATGAGTCTCCAGCCAGGGAAAGAAAAGCTACCAGCAGGATCAAGGAAGGCTGAGATTAATCTGGTTTCACGTAGATAAAAAAAAAAAACCACAAAACCTCGAGCAATCAGTTTTAAAATTAATATTAAAGTTGTAAGTCACCTTTGACTATATTAAAATATAAACTGGAGCATACAATAAGCCCCAAATAAGCCCCACTGGCAGTCAGAACAGCTCCCTTATCAACCTCTAACATCCCCTGTAAAATAATAACTGGAAGCCAGACTGCTCTGAGAGAAACTCGCTCTCCCGGGGCAGCGTGATGTGACCCAGTTCCTGCTGCCATTGCAGAAGCCCTCCCTTGGCCCTTTTTCATCGTGCCAGCAATGAACCCAGCTGCAGCAGAACTCAGAGCTGGCATGGGAAGACTACCCATAAGCCACACGCCGGGTGTATCTGCTATAGATACGGGGAGGAGGAAGGAGAACACAAAGGGACACGGCACTGCAATTCAATGAAGCGCCTGGGCTTTGGTGTCTTTTTTCCCTTCCCAGTAACGGCGTGGAGTTCTGGGAACTGTTTTTTCCCCCCAAGCCCTTGGCTTTCCCTTCTCTGACAGTTTCTCAATATTTCCAAAGTTTCTTCACCGTTTCTGACTTTGAAAGAGGCTGAAAGGCTCCCGTCGAGGGGAAGCAGCATGGGTGGACCACAGCAGAGCTGAAAGAACCTGGCC